>VZTL01000694.1:2742-35911 GCA_013400535.1 Scopus umbretta
AGACTGTGTGACCCACTTCTAGCCCTATGTTCGTTTCTTAATCGCTGTCTGCCTTGGACTGGGGCTGTACTTTTTTCATTTTGTACCTCATGCTGGTTTTTTCTTTTCTACCCTAGGAACTCTCATCTCTCACATTGAATTCCCAGCTAGGGATGGAGAACATCCTGGCTGGTTTGTGTGGGACCAGCCCAGAAGATCCACTCCCTGTGTGGGTTCATGGCAGCGTTGGCCATTGCTTTAATCAGCTGACATTAAATGTGATTCCTCATGTGATCCTTGCAGTGGTCAGTGCCTGCTTCCTTGGCACTCCAAGGTATGACAACTAACTTGTCTAGCCCTTGATTATTATGCAGGACTGGAGGTGGGGTGGAAAGGCTGGAAATTAGATTTCCCTATAATGTGCTGAATATGTAATTAGAGGACACCATATTATAGTGCCATTAAATTTGTCAGCATTTTGTCCTAATTCAGAGTACTGTGTACCGCTCTGGTCCCTCCATTGCAGAAAGGAATCCAGAAAGAATAGAGACGGTAGTGAGCATAAAATCACAGAAAATAATTCAGAATAATTTCAGTGAATAGAGACTGGGAAAACTGGAGAGAATATAAATCCAGGGTGGCACAGAAGATGTATATAAGGTAATAAGGGCTTCAGAGAAACCAAAAATCGTTTTTCTGTTTACCCTCTTCTGAAATTCATAAACTTGGCAATGTTCACTGATGTTGAAAGGCCACAAATGCTAATGAATCAAGTGAAATGAAATATTTTGTTGGGCAGTAGATTATAGACTTTACATACTCAGCATCGCTGAAACCAACAGTGATAAAAATGATGTCTCTAGACAAAGTATCACAAAGACAAGAGAAATCAAGGATCAGAGATGTGTCACAGAGAATTTGATCATCCACACTTTGTGTTAAAGAGGTTAAATATATTTTTTATTTTTTAATCCTCCAGGATTGCAGTCTCATTTAACCACAAAATATCACAGTTTGCAAACAAATTTCTGTAGAGAAATGCTATTCTTTGGTAACATCAGTATCTCTGGTATTGATCAGATAGTGAGCTATATTGACCTGATCTAGTTTAGCAATGCCGACAGTCTGAAAAAGTTACAAATCTAGGGAGGTGAATCTAGGAGGTTAAGCAGGAGCAAACAGATAGAGCAGGGAAGAGAGGAGGAAGAAAGGAGAATACTGAGTGAGAGGTGATGGAATTTCAACTGTAAATTTTTTCTCTGCTCTTTCCTCCTCTAGATCTGGCTCCAGCGTACCTTGCAGGCCTGGCTGGGGATGCAGAATCGCCGCTTCCTTTGTACTTGCTGGCCTATTCCTTGCTGATATGATCCCAGCCACCATTTCTCGGAAGGAGCTGGGCCCTGTGTACCTGGAAGTGCTCGCAAATGGCACTGCCGCCCTGACATGGCTCACACACGGCCTTACTCTTCTTATGCTCTTCAGGTCCATTCACGGCTCTACCAGGGGCCCTGCGGCCCTGGCTCTCCTTGCTCTCTTACCCCTACCTTCCTTCGTCATCACGCTGGTGTGGTACTGCCAAAGCCAGACAGCTTGGTCCCCTACCCACCCTGCTGCCTCCTCCAGGTTCGCCATTCTCTGTCTGCAGCAGGCCTCTCTGCTTGTCTATGTGATCGGCTACCTCTTACCCACCACTGGCAGCCAAGACTTCCTCTCCATCAATCGGTCCTGGCAACAAGACCAAGTAGTCTCAGAGCCAGGGATCCCAGTGCCTGATCAGCAGATAGTGGCAGAAGATGGTGAGAGCTGGCTCTCGCGCTTCTTTTATCTTTGGATGAACCCTCTTATGAAACGTGGCTACCAGTGGAAGCTGAACCAGCCACAGGATGTCTATGTGCTTCCTCGCCAGCTCCAGGCTGCCAGGGTCTGTGATTGGTTCTACTCTTGCTGGCAGAAGAAGGCAGCTCTGCACCAAGTAGAGGAGGAGACGGTGTCTCTTACTAGCCCAATCATTGCTGAAGGTGATGGGAGTAGCAATGCCCTGGACAGCTCACACCGTGCCCAGGAGGCTGTGCGACTCTTCTCAGTCCTTCATGCAGCCTTTGGGCTTCGTTACTACTCCCTTGGACTTCTCAAGCTGGCCGGCAACCTGCTGGGTTTCTCAGGTCCTCTGCTTCTGAACCTGCTGGTGAACTTCATGGAGTCACGGCAGGAGCCCTTGAGCCGAGGGGTGCTCTATGCCCTCGGGCTCTTTGCTGGCTCCTTCCTGGGCGCTCTCTTGCGGAACCAGTTCAGCTACGAGGTGAACAAGGTGACGCTGATGGTGCGGGCCGCCATCATCTCTGCCATCTATCGCAAGGCTCTGCGTGTCAGCAGCACCAGCCTTACCCGCTTCACCGTGGGAGAAATTGTCAACTTCATGAGCACTGACACCAGTAGGTTGGTCAACTTCTGCCTCAGCTTCCACGAGGTGTGGAGCCTGCCTTTCCAGTTTGCCATTACCCTCTACCTCCTCTACCAGCAAGTGGGGATTGCCTTTCTGGGAGGCTTGGCCCTGGCACTGCTGCTTGTGCCCATCAACAAGGTCATAGCCAACCGCATCATGATGAACAACAAGGAGATGCTGAAACACAAGGACACACGGGTCAAGGTGAGGAGCAGCTGGTGGCTCTCTGAGTTTGTTGCTGTATTTTCTCCCTGTTTGTCCCTAGAACATTGGCTTTTTGACCATTTGCCACGATCCCAAGCAGATTAATTGAATCACAGCTGTTGAGAAAAATGTCAGAGGGGGTGCACACACCCACCCCGTTCAAGAGTGTTTCAGGGTGATGCAACTTCACCATCTACACGATAGTGAACCTCTAAAGCTTGTCTTGCCCTCTGGGCTAATTCGGGTTCCCTTGCAGGTTTCTTTTCTGTACGTAATAGTTAAGGTAGGTCTCCTGATTGCTTCTTCTAGAGGTGCTTCTATCCTATTACTCCAGTAGTGTTATCAATGCTGAGGTGGCTGGTAGTCTAGACAGAGGCGATGATTACAGACGTAGTGGTTTTACATCACTCCAGTGTGGCACCCTCAATCATCTTTTCCACCGCTTTCTGCATAGTTGCAGTGCTATCTTTCTTCTTGCCACAGGTCAAACATTTGATTCCTACCTTTTAGCCTAGTATCTCAAATGTGAGGGGGCAGCATTTTCACTTGCTATTTCTATCATGATTTGGAAACACGAAACATAAGTCACCTCCGTAGCAGACCTGTTGGGAGCTTTAAAAATATTTCTCTTCCTGAGAGAAGATGCATCTAGTTGTATGAGGTATGCTGGACCTTCTCCTATTGCAAGACTGGTTTGCTGAGTGAACTCTCAGTTTTTAGTTTTCTTTAATGTCGGGCACAGACACATCTTGGCTTGCTCTGCACATGCTGACCTGAGAGCGGCATGCTGCAGGGACACCTGAGCTGCTGCTTGTGAGCTAGCCAGGCTCTGGATACAGGCTAGCTGTGTCATGGCAGCACCAGGCCTGAGAGTCAGGTGGTATTATCCAGAGGCGCTGTCAGGCCAACGTAGGTAAATGGCTTCCAGGCTGGAGCTAGTAATCCCACACATCCCTTCACCTGTGTTGAACATCCTTCAGCTGGGAAGTAGTGTAATATTTTGCCTTTTGCTGAGCTGTACACAGCACAGATGACTGAAGAAGCTGGTGGAATGAGTGAGAGCAAAGTTCCCACTAGCTGCCACTTGAGTTTACATGTTTGTTACCAATAAATGGTTCCTGGTATCTCTAGCCTGGCCTTTAGCAGAAGGCAACTGCAAACCTGGCCCAAGCCCAGATGCCTAGCTGGCATTTAGTGCATTAGGCAGGTACCAGTTGCTCTATGTGCTTTTCCTCTTTGCCTCAGCTAATGACGGAGTTCCTATGTGGCATTCGTGTCATCAAGTTTTATGCCTGGGAGAAGCACTTCAGCACCAGGATAAATGCCTGCCGGGCTAAAGAGCTGCAGAAGTTACGAGCCATCAAGTACTTGGATGCTGTGTGCGTGTATCTGTGGGCAGCACTACCTGTTGTTGTCTCCATTGCCATCTTCATCACCTATGTCCTGTTGGGTCACCAGCTCACTGCCACAAAGGTGAGTAGGTGGTAGGGAGAGCTCCAACCTTGTCTCATGCAGAGGACAACCTACAGTGGAGCTGCAGTCCTGAGGCATCTTTTCTGGGAAATGAACCCAGCCTGTGTTTCCCCACAGCTCTTCAGGCTCTCACTGGTGAAGCTGTTTGGAGGATACAAGATGCAAGGGAGATACTGCCTCCAACTCATGGCTGTTTCCTTACCCATGCAGGTGTTCACAGCATTGGCCCTTGTCGGGATGCTCATTCTCCCCCTCAACAGCTTCCCATGGGTGTTGAATGGGACCTTGGAAGCCAAAGTTTCCCTGGATCGCATCCAGCGTTTCCTTGAACTCATGGACCAGGACCTGGAAGCTTATTATGCCCTAGGTAATGGCAAAGGATGCTAATGGGCTTGGGACCCTGGGCATTTGGAGCAGAGAGCTGAGGTGTGAGGTCCAAGGGCAGTACTGGAGGGCAGCTGGCTGTCACCCCATGATTCAAGGTGTTTGGTTGTCAGAGGCAGAGTGAAGGCATTGAATTTCTTTGAAAAATGGGAGATGAGGCTATAATATTCCTCTTTACCAGCAATAGACCATTGCTTGTCCCCACAGAGCCCTGCCGTTAGTGTCCCTTTAGAAGAAACTTCTCCCTCTGTCCAAAGCTCCTCTGATACTGAAGCCATCAACAACCTTGGCTTTGCCTGGCAGAAAAGCTTGAGTGGGTGCCCCTCTTCTGAGCCATCTCAGCTCCCTTTCTCTCCTTCCTTGCCTTTTGTCAGCTCCCTGCCATTCCTTTACCTTCAGTGATAATAAAACCAGGTTATCCTTACAGTGTCTTCCTGACAGCCAGCAGGTCACCATGTGTGTCTGGTGGGAGCTGGAGGAGGGAGGTGGCAGGTATAAGTTTAAGGGCAAGTCAGTAGGCAAGCATCTCATTTTGTGGTCGGGTCAAGGGCATCATGGCAGTGCCCTGTCTGTGGTCTCATCCATTTGGGAATAAAGCTGATGGTGTTTGTGATGCCAGATGCCTTTCATTTTCTGGCTGTCTTATAGTAGTGCAGTGCTGTGCTGCTTTTCTCTTGCAGATAGCCCTTCAGGTACTGCTCCTGCCTTAGAGATGGTATGTGCAGCCTTCTCATGGGTGCCAGCTGAGGAGGAAAGCACCAGGCAGCCCTTATGCACAGGCAGTCTGCAACTGCACATTGAGAACCTGTCAGTGAGAAAGGTGAGCAAGGATGCAGGAGGTAACAGAGAAGAATGGCACTAGAGACTCCAAATAATGGAGGAGGGGTGGCATGTTTTCATGTTTTCCTGATCTTTTGAGCTGTGCATCAAAATCTTCTCTTGGTCAAGAGGTGCAGGGCACATATCGCATCTCTCAGAGCTGAAGGGTGCTGGAGGAGATCCAGGCATGGCTTACAGACAAGAGATGAACCAGCTCCCTCCGCTTTCCATCACTGCTGCAGGAGAGCACTAGGCAGGGAACGCAGCTGGGCTCTAGAGTTAACACTCCTTGTGGGCTTGTGTCCTGCCATATCAGAATTCTGGTTTACCCAATGACTGTACCCAGCTCTGCTCCTGAACCTGTGAGATAGTCCTAGTTTAAGACAGCAGTCAGCTTTCTTACAGGCTACATGTGGCTCAAGTAATCTGGTCAAGCCACCCAGTATTAGTGCATCAGGTTGCTCCTTTTCATTTTCCTTTGCAGGGGATGCTCCTGGGCGTTGTTGGGAAGGTTGGCTCTGGGAAAAGCTCTCTGCTTGCAGCCATCACTGGAGAGCTCATTAAGTAAGTAGCCTAAAGACTCCTTTCTTCCTGGTCCTCCCATGCCACAGCAGTAAAGGACTATCCAGTGCTATCCCTATCTGTAGGCCATTTTGATCTGCCAACAGTTGTCCTTTGTTGCCCTTTCCACCCACTTCTGGTGTGCTTGCAGACAAGGTGGACGAGTGTATGTTTGTGACCTGGAGCAAGGATTTGGTCTGGCCACACAGGAGCCTTGGATACAGTTTACCACTGTCCGTGAGAACATCCTTTTTGGGCGGGAATATGATGCCAAGTTGTACGAGGAGGTGGTGGAGGCCTGTGCCCTCTCTGAGGACCTGAACGTGAGTGTCTAAACTGTAAACCTGCCTGGGCTGCCTTGGCCAGCTTTTGCATCCACACTGAGCCTCACTGGGACCAGTTCTCGTTCTTTCAGGCTATAGACTGATATTCCAATGTCCCAATCACACAGCGTTACTCTGATTACCAATCCCAGACCATACCTGCCCCCACAGTTCTTTTAAGGTTTGAAGTCATTCTGGTAGCACATTCGATAGTTTCTTCTGCTGCTGAGCAAAAAGCTCTTGATCCTGGGGGAAGGAGACGTTCTTGCAGAGCTGATGACTGCCAGGTTTTTCAGGCAGAACCTATCAGCAGCTGATGCTTTTTTGGGTCAGAAGGAACTTCCCTGGGATCTGGAAGGGCTGAGTCTGTGGTCCTACCGTCAGTAATACGCATATTCTAGGTTTCAGGCTTATGGCTGTATTAGCCAATAAACCTGGCTGTTACATATGGTAGGAAGCTAGCCGCCTCCTTCCAGTTTATAACCTGATGCCTGATTTTCTGAAGTGCCAAGCACTAGGAGCTCCTCTTTGCTTTGGCAGGAGCTAGGAATACTCTGTAAAGGCAAGATATTTATTTGAGAAGTAATAGACTATGCCTATGCTACCAAATCAAGAGAAAACTGTTTCCATCTACTGAAACTGTAGTTTTTACTGCTAAACTGTTTGGATGGACCCTGGCATGATTTTGGTGCAGGCATAGCTCTTGCTTTCCCAGAAAATGCCTAGGCACAATTTCAGAGTTATCTCAGACCAGAAGTTGCTCTCAATGGGTAGTTTAGATGTGGCCACCCTATTCTGGAGTGTAAGAGGGTTTAGTTGCATAAATGCCAAG
This sequence comes from Scopus umbretta, assembly GCA_013400535.1. Taxonomy (NCBI): domain Eukaryota; kingdom Metazoa; phylum Chordata; class Aves; order Pelecaniformes; family Scopidae; genus Scopus; species Scopus umbretta. The sequence continues at coordinate 9,761 of VZTL01000694.1, forward strand.
CTTGCCAGGTGTCTGCAGAACCAGTGTATAGATTGTTGCATTGTTGAATTTTTGCTAAGGTGTCACTCTAAGGAATTACTGCCAGAGGCAGGAGAGGGACCCCAGTGTTCTGGTTTGGGGTCCTTGGTGGTTTCCTGTCTGTTCTAAATGGATTTTCTTGAATGTTTCAGATTTTACCAGCAGGTGACCAGACAGAGGTGGGTGAAAATGGTGTGACACTCAGTGGGGGACAGAAGGCTCGAATAGCCCTTGCCAGAGCTGTTTACCAGGTAAATCGCAAAGCAGTCATGCTGTGGCAGATTGTGCCCAGTGCCCCAAGTCAGATGTAAAGAAGCTGGAAGCACCCAGCTGTACACTGTGCTCTGGCAGCATGTCTTAAACTGCATCATGCTGGCCTGAAGGTGCTGGTGGTGTGCCACACAGAGGCACTTGCACTTTTCCCTACAGTACTGCCTACTCCAGCAGGGCCAGCAGCTGTATCTTTGTCTTTTGTCTCCCTCTCAGGAGAAAGAGCTTTACCTCCTTGATGATCCCCTGGCTGCTGTTGATGCAGATGTAGCCAGTCATCTTATGCAGAAATGTATTCTCGGAGTTCTCAAACACAAGACCAGGATCCTTTGCACCCACAGGACGGAGGTTTTGGAGAAGGCCGATGCCTTGTTGTTGATGGACAATGGCAGGATAGTTAAGACAGGTACACTGGCTGTCTTCTCAGGCATTCGTTTGTGCCAGTCTTGGAATGGCTTGAGCAAAGACAGACATAAGGAAGTAGGATTAACTAGTGAAGAACCCAGTGATAAAGAGCCTGGGGACACTGCATGTGGGCAAAGATGAGGTGGAAGCGGATGTGGAGATGCACAGATAAAACAGGACAGCCCTAGAGGTGAGGAGCTGGTAAGGCAGAAGGCCGTAGCAGGTTGTATGGAGCAGGGCCTTCAAGGGTGCAGGTGCTGTGAGAGAAAATAGGAAATGTTATGAGAGAACAAAACTGGGACACTTCATAGCAAGAGGCAGCGAGTAGCTGGCATCTGTTCCTCACAGACTCTAAAGCGCTTGCATGTCTCTCTTTGCAGGCACACCAGCTGATGTCCTGCCACTTGTGGAAGCCTTCCCCAAGTTCAAGGATATGGACAAGAGGCGGAAGGATAAAGGTCTATACCTGGCAAGCTTGAGGGTGGCTGGGGCAGCACAGTTCAGCTGAGCACCCAGACAGAACCTGTACCTGATGGCTGCTGGCCTTAGAGCAGAGCTCCCTCCACCTTGCTCTGCTGTGGCAGTGCTGGTCTGTGGGTAGTGTGTGCATAGGGGGAGAGGAGGCCCACATATCATTGGGTATTGGTCTGGAGCAGTATTTGAATCTGTTGTTCCACTTGTGGTCCAGGTTTGGATGAAGGCCTGCCAGGATTGGTGCACCTGTCTTGAAAGGGGAGAGAGGAGGCAAGAAAAGTCTCCCTCATAGCCTAGACTTTCCCTGTTCGCAGCAAGGAGCAGCTGCAGGAGGAACTTAAGTTATACTGACATTTGCTTTTGCCTCCATCCCCACAGCCCCCGATGAACAGGGCCAAGAAGAGGCCGTAGAGACAGAGGCAGAAGAATCAACCCAAAACAATCATGTCATCCACAAAGAGGAAGAGAAGAAAGAAGGGGCAGTGGCTTTTCAGGTGTACAAGGCATATTGGCTGGCAGTGGGCAGCTGCTTGGCATTATCCATCCTCTTTTCACTGCTCCTGATGCAAGGTGAGGCAGTGGCCAGCAGCACATCTCTCTTTAGACATTCCTCTCCTCTCATTCCCTCGTTGTGTGGAGGCCATGGAAGAAAAGAGGCCAGGGGTTTAATTGCTTTGCCTGCAGCAGGAAGACCCCTTTTCTCTTCCCCAAACTGAGTAGCAATGTTGGGAGGGGCCACATGAGGGAACAGGATCTGTTGTCTCACTGCTGCAGTTGCACGTCTGCTCCTCTAGCAGTGCCCTTTCGGTGCTGCAGCTCAAGGCTGTTCCCTTGCTCCTGCTTTAATACTAACAGTGGAGAATGAAGGCAACGGAAGACTAGACTGGACAGTGAGACAATAACAAAAGTTGTCCAGCAGCTTTCCCTCCAGCTTTTCTGCTTCATACTTGCTGATTCAAAGGTTGAATCCCTCTTTATGCAGTCTGTCTTTCTCTGTAGCATCCAGAAATATCTCAGATTGGTGGCTGTCACACTGGATCTCCAGCATATCCCAGACAGCAAATACCTCTGTGACGGTCTGCTCAGCTTCCCCGCCTTCCCCAGAGCTGCTTCTCTTCTCCATTGTTGGGCTTGTGTAAGTGAATGCTGGTCACGAGGTGCCAAAGGAAGCTGGAAATGCACTCCCATTTTGCCCTTAAGTGCAGTTCCTGTGAAGATCCTTGTTTATCCCCTATCCAGCGATAAAGTGACCACCCTGCTGCAGGGGATCTGTGTGGCTGCTTTGACAAAGAAAGAGAATCGAAATCTCTGACCTGGTGAGGTAATTTCTGCCTGGGGCTGATGGAAGACCCCTAGCTGTATAATAATCAGAGTGTTTGTCCCAACTTGCCAAAAGGGTGGTCTCACATAGGAGTATCAGGTTGAAGTATCCTAGTTTTCCCTTGAGTATGCTCCTGGGTTCTCATGCCCTGTCTGTGAGCTTACTGTCATGGGGACCTTGACAGATTCATAATCTTCCTCCTTCTCTGTTCCAGCTCCCCCATTCAAGCTCTGGACACCACTCGAGTCCCTTCCAATGGTTCACTGGATGTGAATTTCTACCTGCTAGTTTATGGGAGCATTGCAGGGGCCAACTCCATCTTCACCATTCTTCGGGCCTTCCTGTTTGCTTACGGCACTATCCGTGCTGCCACCGTCATTCACAACCGACTGCTCCAGAGGGCTCTAAAGGTAATGGTCAGCAAGTCCAGGGCAGGCTGGGGCTTCTCCAAGTCTCTCTGCTCTGATGTTGTTCTCATAGTTGGAAGTAAGGGTTTGGGAGGTGGATTAGGGTTTCTGCTGGTATTAGCTGATGAGCTCCCCTTAGGACTATATCCAAAACAAGCTGCACCACAGCCAGCACAAGGGGCTAATGAGCTAGTGTTCAAAATGTGTTCTGTAAGGCTTGTTCCATTCCATGGAGCGGTGTTTTATGGTTGGCACCTCCATCTATTTACTCATTAGGCTTAGATTCATAGCCAAAATGAAGGCCTATTGAATCATAGTAGCTTTTGCAGGTTCATGAACTCAGATTCAGATGAGGTTGGAAGGAGTCATTAAGGAAGATTTAGGGCTGGTGCTGGTATGTACCAGTTATCTTTCTTTAGGATTTGGGCTTCCTTGGGTCCTCAGGGTTGAGTTAGGATTAGAGGATTAGAAGATAGGATTAGAGGCTAGGATTAGAGGGTTGTCTCACTGGCTACTGGTGGGCCAGTATGGGATCTGACTGACTGCAATCTTGGTAGCTGTCTGCCATTCACCACAGAAGGGTTCCTTCCTTTTACTGTGTGAACAGCATGAGTTGTTTGGCTGCAAGTGTGTGCTGGCTTTGTGGTCTGAGATATTTCCACCAGCAGAGGGAAGGAAGGGGACCATGGTGGCCACCCCTTTGTGGCTTATCTGCTCCCCTGGGTGCTGCTCTCCTGGGTACTGATCTGTGGCTGGATCTCACTGCAGCTGACCGAGTCTTACTTTCTGGTTCCCTTGTTGCCAGGCCACAGTCACCTTCTTTGACACCACACCAACAGGCCGGATCCTGAATCGCTTCTCCTCAGACCTGTACTGCGTGGATGACAGCCTGCCATTTATCCTTAACATCTTCCTGGCCAACATGTATGGGCTCCTGGGCATGCTGGTGATAATCACCTATGGCCTCCCTTGGATTGGTCTGGTCTTATTCCCTCTGGCTGCTCTCTACTTCTCCATCCAGCGCTATTACCGACGCACATCCAGGGAGCTCAAGCGCCTTTACAGTGTCACCCTGTCTCCTATTTACACTCACTTCTCAGAGACCCTCTCGGGACTGAGCAGCATCAGAGCCATGCGGGCAACACAGAGGTGAGTGGAAAGAAAGAGCACCCAGAGAGCCAGAGCTTTGGCTTTATTATAGACCAGGGCCATCCTGATGTGGGTCTGGGTATAGGGTGGCAGGAATACTCCTGGCCTGGGGCAGCAGGAATGGAGGTTGAGTGGTGCACAGCCTGGTGCAAACCTCTGTTGTGCACCTGCCAGGTTTGAGTTGGAGAATCAGCTGCACCTGGAGCAGAACCAGCGCTGCCTCTTTGCCAGCAACACAGCGATGCAGTGGCTGGACATCCGCCTGCAGATGATTGGGGTCGCCGTGGTTACCGCTATTGCAGGAATTGCCATCATCCAGCACCAGAAGCAACTGGGAAATCCAGGTAGGCTGCCAGCGATTGTTCTATGCCTACTCCTAGGCTGTGGCCCAGGGGTTCCTCCTCTTTTAGTCCACATCTCCCTGCACTGGGGTAGGATCCAGAGCTCCTGCTCTCTGTCCCACTGCAAGTCACCCACAGTGTAGTGCTTCAGCTCCTGTCCCTCCACCTGCATGTCCCCATCCTAGAGAGGGATCCCAGACTCCAGAGTACTGACTTCTCCCTCGTTTCTTTGTCCTGCCACCAAGATCCCAGCTCCTTCCCTGCCAGTAACATTCTTGCTTATGCTTTTGTGCTCACAGGACTTGTGGGCCTTGCGCTTTCATATGCCCTGTCTGTCACGAACCTGCTCTCAGGCCTCATTTCCAGCTTCACTCTGACAGAGACCATGATGGTGAGTGTGGAGCGGACAGAGGAATACACCACAGACATCCCCATGGAGTCCCAGGATAAACTGGTCCAGGTAAAAGCTCAAATATGTTCTCAGGGACTGGCTCATCTTCTGGCTCTGTGCCCTGCACTTGTCTCCTGGGGAGATCACAGGGTTCCAGTGAATGGGTGGAGGGCCCTCATGCACAGAAACAGCCTTCATCGCTCATCCTTTACCAGTACATCCGCTGGAGGGGATAAGTCTTTGGCAGGAGTTGGTGAAGGCTGGAATGACAGGAAGGGGTAGGAGAGCAGAAGAGGTCCTAGGTCCAAGCTGTGAGAGAAAAACAAGGCTAGGAATGGGCTGGAGATGGAGCTGGGCTGTGCATTGGGTCTGCTCAGAAGCCAAGCAACCATCTGAAGGGATGGATGAGGCTTAGCCTGTGGGGAGGTGAGGCTGAAGATGACAGCAGGTCATGGTCATACCTTCTCTCACCCTGGTATCCCTCTTAGGTTGCTGCTGACTGGCCAAGCCAAGGGCTTGTGGAGTTCCAGCAGGTGGTCCTGGCCTACCGGGCGGGCCTGCCCAATGCACTCGATGGCGTGAACTTCACTGTTTACCCTGGAGAGAAGGTGGGGATTGTGGGTCGCACAGGATCTGGAAAATCCACCATTTTCTTGGCCCTTTTCCGCATGCTGGAGCTGAAATCAGGCCGGATTCTTCTGGATGGTGTTGACAGCCAGCTGGTGGGCTTGGAGGAGCTGAGGTACGGAGGGCTGAGCAGAGTGGAGGGCAGCCAGGGGGGCCTGGAGGCTGCGAGCTGTCAGTGTTGGATGCCAAAGGGAAGAGTGAGGAGCAAAGGACTTAATGTCATGGCACCCTCTTGTCTGATTGTGGCAGCTTCTTATGAGTTGCTCTGTTGTTTCCGAACAGCTGTGCTAGGAAAACCAGGCTGAATATGTGACCCATATCTCTGTGCCTCTAAGATACGCAGCAAACCAAGACACCCCACCACAGGGGAAAAAAAAATGGCCTTTGCTTTTCTGCAGCACCCACCCCATGAGCCCTCAGTTCCCGTTTGCTTGCAGATCTAGGCTGGCCATCATCCCCCAGGATCCATTTTTGTTCAGTGGCTCAATCCGAGAGAACCTGGACCCCCAGGGAAAATGGGCAGATGCTGAGCTTCACGAGGTGCTAGAGCAGTGCCACCTGCAGGATGCTGTTACTCAGATGGGTGAGTCTGAACCCAGCGAGAAGAGGCTGGTGAGCCCTGGTAGTGGGAGAGCGGAGGAGGCCTCAGCTTAAGAAAGCTGAGGAAAAGGAACCAGGTGGATGCAGTAGGGAATTGGTTGGGTGAGGCCACACTAGAACCAGGGTGGGAACAGGTCAGTGGGACCCTGGTGACTTTCCCCGGGATTTAGTGGCATGAGACTGGCAGGTGATGGATTGGGTGGTGGGGTCTTGCTGATGAGACCAGGCAGCAGTGGATGTTAGAGCAGAGCCTGAGAGAGAAGCCAGCCCCTAGTTCTAGGGGAGCATGTTGTCTCTGTGCCAGTCATTGCTTGTGTCTGAGTGTAAACGCTCCAGTTCCCAAGGCCTAGGCCTGAGCAAGATTGAGATTTTGAGTGCTACTGGGAAAACCCCAGACTGGGGGAGCCATTTAGGGCCCTGTGCAGAGCCTGGTGGGGTGACTGCTGAGCTTGCCCCCTGCAGGTGGATTGGACAGCGAGCTGGGAGAGAGGGGAAAGAGTCTGTCTGTGGGACAGAGGCAGCTGGTGTGTCTGGCAAGAGCCCTCCTGACGCGGGCCAAGGTGAGTGCCCTGCCTCCACAGGAGCAAGGGGGAGGATGAAGTGCTGATGGTTGTGCTCCAGAGTTGGGGTGTAGTGGGAACAGACAACCTGTGTTACCTTCTCGGGCTGTCCCTGGGCAGGGATTGGGGTCTCCCTTGTGGTGCTTGGGAGCTCCCATCACTCTCTGTCCCTGGCAGGTCCTGTGCATCGATGAGGCCACAGCCAGCGTGGATCAGAAGACAGACCAGCTGCTGCAGCAGACCATCCGCCAGCGCTTCGCTGACAAAACCGTTTTGACAATTGCTCACAGGTACAGAGGAAGCAGCACTCTGCACCTAATTTCATCCTGCCATTCACAGGGAGTGGTGGCTGTGCCTGCCATGCCTGGGCCTTGAGCTGAGCAGAGAGGTCTCTGTGATGACGCTTTTCAAGTGCAAAAGGCTGGAACTTGCCTATTTGCCTTTTCTGCTTTATTAGTCTCTGGGTGCTGGGAGCAACTGGATGTGAGAATGTTGTACCCAGAAATTGGGGGACAGCAAAGGGCAAAAAGCCACATCGTATGGCAGATGACTCTTCCTGGGCACTGCCTACTGGAACCGGGGGAGTGAACCTGGGCCTTGTGGTTCTGTCAAATTAGTACAAGGAGCAATGGAGACCTATCCTACAGAAAGGAGCAGTGTGGAGACCTGGGAGGAGCAGGTGTCTCTGGCTCAGTAGAGGGCACTGCAGGACAGCTGGCGGCAAAAGGCTGCAGCCAGCTCCTGGCCAGGGGAGGCAGAACGCTGAGTAGCTCTGTTTTCAAAAACCCTGAGTTTTGGTCCTGATGCCGGCAAGCTAGACACTGTCCAGGCAGGACAGGGCAGCAGTGCCTGCCCCACAGCTGAGAGATTTAGCGTAAGAGTAGGGACAGTGGATAGGTACAAGCGGAGGGAGGAGGGCAAAACATGAATACCATGGATACTGAGAAGGGATGGGTTAGCATTAGGCAGTGCTCCCGCTCTTGCCAAGTGGAGGAGAATTTGGAGGAGGGTTATGCAGTTGTATGGAGGGTGTTTTCAAAACACAAAGGTTACCACAAAAATAAAAATCAAATGAGCAGGTGGCAGGGGCTCGTGTCCTGCTGCACAGAAGTGGGAGTGATGGATGACAGGCAAGGTGGGCTGGGCCTGGCAAGTGAATCCAGTTGGTCTTGTTAAATACATCAGATAGGAGCAAGGCAGGAGGGGTGCGAAGGGAATGTGGTTCCTACGCTAGGGATATTATGCATAAATAGAGTAGAAAGGTAAGGGCACCGTGGGCTGAGGTGTGTGTTTGGGTTGGGTGGGGAGAGGCCACCTCTGATGCAGAGTAATTAGAGAGGAGAACCAGCAGAGGAAGGAGTGGCAGAAGGCAAGGCAGCAAGATTGGGTGAAGATGGCCCCAGCCCCTCTTCCACTGAGCTGAAGGGAGATGGGGGAGAGCAGTAAGGAGGGAGAGGTGGTGATGGTGTTGTTTTGTACCCATGGTTCTTCCATGCCATGCAGCTTCAGGTGAACCATTAATGGGATGGGTGAAATGTAGGACAGGAAGTGTCTCAGTACTTGTCCCTTGCCACTCCAGGTCACTTTCAGTGCTGCAGCCTGGCACTCTTTTGGGGATGAATGTGTAACCAGAGTCCTGAACTCCATAATGTTTTTTACCTGCTCAAATCCTGTGCAGTGTCTTCCCCGTGACTTGCAGCTTTGTAGGGCTGTAGTTTCGCACTGAACAGTTCATGACTGTGCAAAGGCACTCCTGCTGCCCTGTATTCCCTCCCCAGGGCCAGAGGTTGCTGCCCTGCTAGCAGTCTGGGCAGAACTGGGTGCGTAACTGTGCTGTGGGTGCTGTGGTTGGCAGTCTGGCAACTACAAGTCCAGTGGTGGTGGCAGCATAAGCAAAAATGCCAGACTGCTGGGGAACAGCAGCTGATACACAAGTCCACTTCTGCTGCCCTCAGGAGGCGGCGGGTGAGGAAATGTAGGGGCAAACAGAACAACTCAATAGCTCTACTGTGGGAACAGAGACACATTGTGCAACTGCAGAATCAGGCATGCCCCGAACTCTCCCTCCACGACGCTCCTGGTGCCCTGCTATGCCCAGCAACTGGAAGGCATCGCTGTGCTCTCCTAAGAGGTGGTGTGTTTCAGCAGTGTGCAGGGGCTCTCTGGGGAGCTGGACTGCAGTGTGCCCCTGAGTGCACAGGGAGATGTTCCACAGATCCTGATGTTGGGCATGTCTTGGGCCACCCCTTGGCAGCAGGGGGGAGCAGTATCCAGGGTTTCTCCTCAGATCCCCCAACGTGTGTCCTGGCGTTTGCTGTCCGCAGGCTGAACACCATCATGGACTCGGACCGCGTGCTGGTGATGCAAGCTGGAAGAGTGGCAGAGCTGGATTCACCCGCCCGCCTAAGCCAGAAAGATGGCTCCTTGTTCCAGCACCTCCTGCACAGCGGGCAGCCGTGACCTCCCTCCTGGGCTGAGCCCAGGCAGCCTTCCTGGCTCTGTGCCTGGCTTTCCTCTCACCTTAGCCACCAGCCCTGTCCCTGCAGGGCCAGGAGCTGCTGAGGTGAGGGAAGGGGTTATTCTTGCCTGCAGGCAGTGATTGTGTGTCCTCAGGGATGGAAGCGTGGCACTGCAGCCTTTCCTTTATTAGGGAAGATGGGACCTCGCGTTTAGGGCCATGCACGCCTGGCGTGGTGGGATGCTGCTCCCTTCCAAGGCTCCCCTTTGAGATTACAGAGGGTTTTTCTGGTCACTGAAGAATCAGTGACTCCTAGTCTGAGACTTAGTCTCACATGTGAAATTTAAAATAAAGTGGAAGCATCCTTGTGAAGCTCTGTTACTCAGGTCCCTGTCCCCTTTTCCCCGCAGACAGACTTCTTGTGAGGTACAGTAGTAGTGCCCTCCCTGCACAAAAACAACCCTACCTGCTCCCTACTATCTGAGAGCACTGACCTTTCCAGGCCCAGTAGATTGCACCCAAGGACCTTGCTGCTTTTCCTCCAGTTTACAGTGGAGAAGGCCTTACCCTGAAGGGCCAGAGTGTGATTACATTAAAGGCCTCTAAGGGTAGTTTTATTTCAAGACCACATTTCCAAGAGAAACTCCCTATCCCTCCTGCCCTGCTTGCAGCTGTGCAAACCCACAGCTGCTTTCAGTTTTAGGATCAGATTGCTCTTCCTGTTGGCATCCTTGGACTCAGTCTTGGGTTTTCCCCTTCTTCCCAACACTCTAAGGCAAGAACACCTAGCAGGTACACACCTTTGCTACACTGTCCTCAGGCAGGTCTCATTCCTTCCCCTGAGGCTGTGGGAGCTATCTCCAACCCTGCAGCCAGAGCACAGGGCAGGACAACTCCTGTGTCACAATCTGGTTTTGCATTTTTGAGGGAAGTGATGGAGATACTCATCCAGAACAAGTAGCTGAGCAACCTGGTCTAATTGGATCTGCTGAGAGCAGGATGTTGGTGTCCAGAGGTCCCTTGCAACCTAAGTTATTTTATGATTCTCTGATACACTGTTTCTGGGCTTGTATTTGTTTTATTTGATAAAGGTACATCATCCATCCATGTATTAAAAAAATAATCTTTCTGATGAAGCCCCAGTCCCCTCTCCCAGGTCTCCTTCCTGGCTGAGTGCTCACTCCTCTGTCTGCTCTCTTCACACCGTCTTGAACCCAGCTCTGCAACCCTACAGGCCAGTAGTAGGGTTTGGGTTATAGGTTATTTTACCCTGCTGCTTAGCCTTCCGTGCCCATGAGGAGGCACAGAAAACCCTAGCCCTAGCGGAGAGACACTGATTGCTGCATACCAGGCCAGCACAGGCAGGAGCAGACCCAGTACAAAGGCTAAGTAACCTGGCCATCTACTGCCTTTTAGCCATACTTAAGCTACAGTGGAGAAGGCAGTATCGTATCTGTTTCCTATGGTCATCCCAGGCTCGGTAGCCTGTCCTCACATCCACTGTGGGGAGCTTAGCCTTTATTGTATCAGGAAACGCTACAATGGCTGATTTGAGTTTAGTGCCAGCTGCCTGCCTCAGACTGGGAGAGGAAAAGAGGATCTGGATCTTGTATTGCTCCTGAACCAGCCACAGCACATCTCCATCCTTGTCCATCTCCAGTTTCACGTGCAAGGGCATATGAGAAGGACCAGCTCAGGCCCGGAGGACCCCAGAGGGGAGCAGGCCATGCTCCTCTTTGTCAGTAAATGATGAGGCAGAAGTGCACGCTGGAGGGGGGAAGGAGCTTGGTCGTTTGTGGCCAGACCAGAAAGGACGGCTCGGTAACTGGCGGGGGAGAAGACCGCTGGGTCATCAGGAGGAAAGTACAGAACGTGTTTGCAACTCCAAGTCTGACAGGAAGAGGAGAGGGCATCACCCAGGGCAGAAGAAGGGCACGAGGAGACCCCAAATGATCTCCAGAGTCTCTTTGAACTGGCTCACAGAACCACAAGGCCAGGGAGGAAGGGTGTTTACTCGCTCCCTAGGGACATGGCATCTGAAACGACAGCCTTCAGAAACAGCCGGGAGCCACCCCATCCGGTACAGGGGCAAGGAGGCCTGTGCAGCCACAACCGTCCCGAAGGCCCCAGAAGAAACATCCCAATACCAGCAGAAACTAAGACAAAGCCCCTTCCAGTAGTCGCAGAGAGGAGTTACAAACGGCCTGGCAGAATTTGGGCTTGCAAGAAGGCCATGCCCTCCTTCAGCACTACCCGTCCTGTTTCTGAGAGCTCAACGTCAGACGATACCAGCACTGCATGGCATGGGTTGCCGCAAGCGGCATGTTGCCGCTGCCCTGTACGGCTGGCCCCCAACACAGCCCTGCTTTCAGATGCCCGTGGTTGCCGGCTACACCGGCTGGGCGGGAGACAGCTCAGACCCAGGTGGGGCCATCACACCAATGCTTAACACCCAGGGGTTTTGTTGATGCGTTCACTGCCCTGGGAGCCCTTCCCTGCTGCCCGGCTTGTGCCAGCGTGGTTCCTCAGGGTGCAGTTCAAGGGGTCTGCCAGCACAACGACCTGCCAGGGCCTGGCTCAGTGTCCTTGCAGCTCACAGCTCTGTCGTCTTCCTGGGCTCGATTAGGACGGTGTTGAGCATGCCCACCTGACACTCCTGGTCTTGGAGCTTCCTTGCAGCCTGAGAAGGGCTTTGACACCAGTTCGACCTCTGACGGCCCCTCTGCCAGTTCCTCAGCATTAGCAGGACGGTAATGAGGACCAGCACTGCCGTCAGCACCCCGAACACCAGCACTGTTACCAGCTGGGCTTCACTCAGCCCTGAGTCCCGTTGGGTCACCACCTCCTTCACAGAGATTTTCAACAACCCTCCCCCCAGCTCTTTCTCACTGTGGTTGGCCATGCGCCGCCCTGTGACCGCGGTCCTGACAGGCTCCGGCTGCGTCACCCCTGGCATCTCGCTAGTGGTGCTTTTCATGCCCCCGCCATACTCGTGGTTTGCAGGGTGATACGGGGGAGCCCAGGTGGGCTCAGGGACAGAGATCTCGCAGGTTTTGCCAGTGAAACGGTCAGGACACAGGCAGTCATAGTCATTGATGCGATCGTAGCACTTTGCCCCATTTTTGCACGGCTGGCTGGCACAGTCATTGATGTTGATGGTGCAGAAACGCCCTTCGAAGCCCACCTGGCACTGGCAGGAGAAGCGGTTGATCCCGTCATGACAGGTGGCACCGTTGGCACAGGGACGCATCAGGCAGTCGTCCACGTCATTCTCACAGAGATCCCCCACAAAGCCAGCAAGGCACCGGCAGGTGAAGTTGCTGGCAAAGCCGTTTTCGTCTTGACATTGCCCCCCATTCTTGCATGGAGACCTGCATGGAGACAGCAAGGATGGGTCATGGCCCTGGAGAGCAAGCAGCTTCCCCCACCCCAGGGAGGTAAACACACTGGCTCGTGTGGCCAGTGGACCTGGTACCAGCTCTCTCCATAGGGGCAGCTATCTCAAGGAGAAGACCAGGCAGGAGTTTCCGCCTCCCCAAGTGAGAACATGTGGGACCTCATAAAAGGCTGTGGCTGTGCACGGGCCCACCACCCATCAGGGAGGGTCTTCAGCCAAATGATCTAAAGAGGAAACGTGCCCTCCTGATGCTCCCCAAAGCCATGACAGGTGTCAGCTCATCACACCTACAGCAGGAAGGGACAGGAATCTGTTCAGATTGCAGCAAAGACCTTGCCCTGGTGGAACTGTGCGGTGCATGCAGATAAACCAAAGCCAGAGATGGTTTTGGCTTAACTCCATTAGTGCATGAAAATCCAGAGAAAACGAGCCAAGCTGGGCCACTGCTTGGCAGTGCGTGACCCAAAGCTAATGCTGTCTGTAATCTTGCTGCCTTCACTGCTGTGTCTCACCCTGCCTTCTCACATGGCCCTGTCTTCATCTCACAGTCCTTCCCATGGAAGCCTTCTGGACACAGGCAGGAATATTCCCCATCTCGATCGTAGATGCACTGAGCCCCATTCTGGCACGGGGACTGGTGTTCGCAGATGTGTATGTCTAAGGGGAAAGAAAAAGGTAGGAATTAGTGAGAAAAGAGGGGCGATGTAGCCAATTCAGTTTGAACACAGCCCATCAAACCTGGTGGGGATGGAGAAACGGTAGAAGCTTCTCCCTCCTTCCCTCCAATGGGCACCTGCAGCAATAGAAGTGCAGTGCCTATGTGGTGCCTCCCGGCTACAGTCCGCAAAATGCACAGGCTTAGGGGTGCAGAGAAAGCAAAATCATTCTTCAAATCTGCATGACATGAAGATGCTGTCATGCCATCTGGCCGGCCAGTGCAGACCCTATGGCACAGAGGAGCTTCTGAGGCCGGAGGAGGGGAATCCACCAGCCACCTGCCAAAGGCAGGAAGCCCCAGGGAGAAGCAGGAGGTGCTGCCTGGAGCCCAGCCACAGCGTGGGAAAGGCAATGAGTTCATCTGCTCAATTTCCTGAGGCTGGCCAGTGTCGTGGCAGCTCTTGCTGTGCAGCCAGGGAGCAGGTGTCGGCAGCCTGACCTCTTCTGCAGGAAAGGGATGGTCCCAGCTGTGGCAGCCAGGCAACATCCCATCTCCCAGGCAGCCAAGCAGCATCACCCGGGTGGCTTCTGGCTATGCTGGCTCACCCATACATGCCGGCTGTGCTGGACTTCTCAGCACCAGAGGCTGGGAGGTCCAGCCTGCAACTCACCTTTGTCACAGAACTTGCCGGCCCAGCCGGTGTGACAGATGCACTGCCAAGGCTGGTGGCACGTCCCGTGGAGACACCCTGGCATACGCACGCACTCCTCGCAGTACTCGCCCTCCCAGCCTGGGTCGCACCTGCAGGAGGACAGGGCATGGCAGCGTGATAAAACCCAAGCAGGGACTGCAGAAAAGCTGGCTACTTGCCATGCAGGGTTCCCACAGATACAGATATGGCAGCACTGGGAAACTCTCCCAAAGCCTGCCATGAACCTGCTGGCTCCCTCCTCCAGAGGAGATCAGTACTGGCATCTCATCTTTCCAAGGAAGCAAGCGGACTGAGCAGGAGCAGACTCACCCTCTGCAGCCAAGGACGGTGAGGGGGCAGAAACAGAGCTCAGCAGCTTTGCTTTTAATGCCCACGTCCCACTGCCCTCCTCCAGCCAACTGCTCCGTATACACCACCGCAGTAGCTCAGCAATTCCTGAGCCTCCCTCAGGGCGCAGCCAGTCTGATGGACAGAGAAAATCCCCATCCCTAACCCTGAACTCCCTGAGGAAAAGGGAAAAGAGGCCCCTAGGGCCTGCGTGTTTCACTGCACCCTTTGCATTATAATGTGTATCATTTTTCATCTGAAGTGCATCATCATCCAGCTGCGAAACCTTGTTTGCCATGGCTGGCATACGGAATAGACTTACCAGCCAGCTCACAAGGGCAGTATGGTGGGAAAACCTGCAGCACATAACAAGCCTTCTGGCCCCAGGAGAGCTGGGCAGTGGCGATACCTAAGTAAAGCCAAGCTGCGTTGCTCCAGTGGCTTTCCTCAGACCCACCAAGGGGGAAAGAAAGTGATAACAAGATGAGAGCTGAGTGGAGGTGACACCAGCCACAACAAAAGCTATACTGAAAACAGCATGAAATTAAACCTAACAAAAACAATGTGGTCTCTGGAGTGAGCAAGGGGGTTCGTTTTCATGGCTGGGGATCATTTCAGTGTGATGTGTGGTGATTGCAGCTTTGCCAGGCTGGTCCGAGGCTGCACTTTCACACCTGGATGGGCTATTGTCGCTGCAGGTTGTTCCAAAGAGATGTCTCCCTGAGTTTGGGGTGATTTCAACGGGGTACTGCCAAGCTGCTGAATGGTTCAGCAACTGCTCTCTGGAGGCCTGAAATCTGGAGCAACTCACACATGCCTCCACCTAAAAGACCTATAGCTGGGCCACCCACCACATGGAGAAGCGTGGCGTCTCTGGCCGGGGATTCGCAGCACCTAGCTCACCCGACCAGCCACAGCCGCTGAAAGGACTCGGGGAGGAGTGAGCTCTTTGCAGCTGCAACTGGGGGTCCAGCAAGACTACAGCTGGACAATCCCTGATGCAGTGGTCAGTGTGGTTATGGTCACCACCAGGCCACATCTGCTCCATTAGGCAAGAACGAGTGGCTCAGGCATGGTGTGAAAATGGGGGCTGTGTTGTGAAAGGGGGCTGAGCATACCCCAGCAAGGAGAATAGGGTGGCGGTGAGCAGTCTGTCCCCTTGCAGCACAGGTGTCCAGGCCAGCCCGAAGTAGCCTGCTCCCCCCAGGGCTGCCCTGCAGGATCGGGGCTCTGGGTGGCCCCACAGTGGGACAAGAGGCAGTGTCCAGGGCCGGGGCAGCCCGGGGCAGCTGCGTGGTTGCTTCCCAGGCTGAAGTGCAGGGTCAAGTGCTGAGCTTTGCCCCTGTGGGATCTGGGCACCAGCTGGAGCTGGGATGCCAGGGATCACTTAGGCACTTCTGCTGCGGTAGCCCCCACCTTGCTGGTGAGCCGGTTATGAGAACACCCGGAGATCCCCACCACAGCCCAGGCTTCTGAGAGGGGACCCCTGATGCCTTCAGACATTTATGTGCACACTGCCAGCTCTTCTCTTCCACGCCCCTGGGGAGAGCATCCCCATCTCAACCAGTGAGGAGGCCAAGCAAGCTGGCCAACCCCCAAGCCTGCCCTGCTGCCTGATGATTTTCCCCATCATATCTGAGCCTGAAGGCTGCCTCCCATCACCCAGGCATAGCCAGGCTGTCCTAAGCTCTCATCTAGACAAAAAGGGCTTGGCATCAGTCAGTGTATGGTAGGGGGGCCCCTGGAAGCACTGGAGAAAAGGCTGGAGGGGACCAGCAAGAGGTTGAGGGATCAAAATCTCCCACTCCAGAGGGTGTCAGGTAAAAAGGGAGCAGAGTCGTCAATTCTAGGTGTGGGTGAGTGGGGCAGAGGTGTAGGCACCGGGGACACAGCATCAAGGGAGGAAGAGCAGTTATGGTCAGGGGCAGCAGGAGCAGAGAGCCAAAGACAAGCCGTACCTGCACTTCCCATCCTGGTCACAGCAGCCATGGGCGAGATTACAGCGCTCACTGCAGTCATCACCTACAAGGCAGGAGATGGGTGGAGTTGGACAAGCAGAGACCATAGATGACTCCAGATCTGCCCATGGCCCTGCTGGCTCACAACTTTTTTTTTCTTTCCTACGTGCTCAGCTTGCCCTTCCCCTGAACTGTAAGATGGGGGACCTTCCTTTCAATGACTGGATGCCACACGAGAGATGAGGATTTCGCAGTCACCCAAGCAGCGATAACACTGCCTTTATTGAGAAATGGGACCCTGCTTCAAAACTACCCGGTCTCTGATCATCTTCCCCACCCTCTGTCTGCCTCCCTTAGACTTCGGGCCCTTCTGGGCAAGAGCTGGGATTGCCCGTGCATTAAGGCAACCTGTGTAATAGGGCCTGACCCCTCTGGGACTTTGGTCCCACGATTGTGCAGCAAGTATGGTGAGAAAGCTCAGGGCCAGGTACTGCAAGGGGCACAAAGGGACCGAGGATGGAAACGGAAAGAATGGCTCCTCTTTATCTCCCAGGATGTCCCTATCCCCAGGGACACCTATTGGGATGGAGCTATTGAGATGGAGCTATTGAGTCGGGGGTCCTGCCCTCCACCAGGATTCAGCTGCCAACACTCCCCCTCTGGTGTGTGGAGGCAGGACTGGACATTGCATGGGACCAGGTATCCAGTTCTGTTTATTTATTTAAAGGCCACAGAAGCTGTAACTGAGCCATGGCCTCACTGTGACACTTCTCATCCTCCGCTCAGCGCTGGCCTGCTTTCTCCAGCTTGGTGTCCCCTTTCACCTCCACCTTCCCCTCTCCCCCATCACTTGCTTGTATCTTAGCCCCACAGGGAGCTGGCTCGCTCCGGCTCCACGGGCAGTAGAGCTGGAACAAATAGCAGAAGGCAGGGGGTTTCTCCAGGAGCCCAGCATGATCACAAGACAGGCCCAGGAGATAAATGCCCTTACCTGACTGAGCCCGTCCATCTCGGACTGGGGCAGGTTAAAGCCCCCACACCAAGAGGCACGCTCAGGCTTTCCCCGAGCCGAGTGATGTGCTGCCTAAGGAAGTGAGCAGGGACAGAAATCCCCCATGCAGCGTTTTTGCTGCAGTGAGGCGGCAGGTCCCACTGCTCAGGATAAGAGCCTCCCAAAACAAGCCACTGTGGAGCTAGAGCAGCATCCTGGGACTGCTCAGCCCAAGCCTGGGTATTATCGCCTGTCCTATTTGTAACCCTCTCTCCTGGCAGATGGCTTTGGGAATTCATCGCTTATCCAGAGCAAGGGGAGAGCAAATTAATCTTTGGGAAGGGATTTTGTCTAACGGGATCCAGGATTAGCCATTTGGTTTTGGGATCTTCTTTCCCCCTCACCGTGCCTCTCTGAACAGGCCTCGTTGGTTCAGCGACCCATTCAGCCTAACTGCGAGAGACAGAGCAGCGGGACCACTCACTGCCGGTCTGCTCAGGCACCGCCACCCCCACAGGCACCAGAGCAGGGGTGTCTACAGTTGCCATTAGTCACCCCCCAGGTGCCAGATGACTGAGCAGCATTTTCTGGTCTTCCAGGTCAGAGCAGATCTGTCAGATGGAGAACTGAGGAGACTTCAGCAATGCCAAGGACAGGTTTGGAAAGATGGGTGTAAGAGAGAAGGACCCATGTCTACAGAGTCTCACCTTGGGCAAGCTGGTGATGGGCCAAGAGGATCCAAACCAAGGACATGAGCTGGAGACAGAAGCTCCTGAGCATGGTCAGTGTGGCCCCACCGAGATGAACACCTACAGAGAGAAAAAGAGTAAGCTCAGAAAAATCCCCTGGCTGACACCGCAGCTTCACTTCACGCATCCCTTCCTCCCTGCTACCCAAGAGTTTTGAGTTGAAACATCCAGTTTTGTACGGACTTGTCACTGCACTCCTCCCTGTCCTTCCAGACTCCTTCCTCTAAGGCAACATCAGAGCACTAAGAATCAAAAAGCCTTTTAAAACGCCTGTATGGGAGAAGTGAGTGCACACACTCAATCCTGAGCGTGTAATAGCTCAGGCTGTTACACCGCGTCTTGGAGCACCTGCCCCTGCTAGCTGCTGTCAAGAGAGGAAAAGCCTCCAGAAACACCAGTCCAGTTGTGGGGACCTTCAACTTCCCTCCTTAGGTCTGGGGGGCTTCAGCTTCGTGCTAAGCAAGGTCCCTGCAGTGCATGCTCAAATGAATAGATGGGCTTTTTACAGCGCCCAGACTGCTTTTTGAGCCCTTCAAGGAGGGCAAGGAGTCAAGCAGACCTAGGAGACGAGCAGGCGGTAAACAGCAGCCCTATTTCATTTTCCAAGCAAAGGAGTGAAGCAATAGGCACTAGACGCGCGCTGCAGTCCCAGGTAGGACAGGCAAACACGCGCCTCTCGCTAGGCGCGGTCCTTTTCCTCAGCTGTCCTGCAGAGAGCCCCGTGAGCCCAGGGTTCCTGCACCCATCTATTTTCTGACTGCCTCCTGCCCTCTTGAAGTAACGTTAAATACCTTCCAAAAACGCTTCATTCCCTCCCAGCCTTCTGGGGTTGTTAAGGGCAGGAAATTCGAGGGTGATATCATAAACATATTACTATAATGAGATGGGAGGGGTTAAACAGTTCTGCTAGGAGAGTGGTGAAGGCATGAAGCAGACTCCATCCAGCTGCACGGGTGTGATGGACAGGGGCCGTTCCACTGTCAGCTGGACTCTTTAGCAAGGGAAGTTTCTGTTGGGTAAATAGTGGCATGAAAGCTTCTCAGGTGGGGACAGGAGTCCTCCCCCCCAAGACACACACATACACATGCAATGCAGGAAGAGGTGTTGGGGACCC
This sequence comes from Scopus umbretta, assembly GCA_013400535.1. Classification (NCBI taxonomy): domain Eukaryota; kingdom Metazoa; phylum Chordata; class Aves; order Pelecaniformes; family Scopidae; genus Scopus; species Scopus umbretta. Next base: position 28,688 of record VZTL01000694.1, read on the forward strand.
TGCTAAGGGCTTCATCTGCCTGGACCAGACAAAATAGCCCACAAAAAGCAATGATGTTGCTCAAAGCATCTCTGCAGCAAACAAACCATCACCTATGAAGGACGTGGCATTTTCAGGGGGGCTACAGGATGTTCCTGTCACTGCCCCAGCCAAATCCCAGCGTGGACTGCTGCAGCCTCCCTCCCCACAGTCCCCTTGTCACCATGCTCGCAGGACCCTCCTTTGCCTCCTGCCCCAAAACACTGGGGACGCTGGGCAGTGGCGAACAGCTGCTGCATTTCAGGGAAGGGTGAAGCAATTCCCATGAAACTTATACAATAATTTAGGGCTGAACGGTTGGTATCCTGTTCCTTCAGGGCTATGAGGAGCTCGACCTCTGACCACATGTCATTGAAAAGGTCGTTTCCCCCACGGCTCCCCACAGCCTCCTCACTCGAGGAGCAGCCTCTCAGACCTCCTGACGTAGCTGTCCCACAGGCACTGCTTCCAGCACCCACCCGGGAGCCGCCCCAGACCCCAGCAAGGCATCGGGGGCATCCTGGGGGGCAGCCGGTGCCCGAGGGCGCCGTGAGCAACACCCGGGCAGGCCTGGCTTTTGGGTCACAGGGACACAGGGGAGGGAGCACCCTCCATCCCACTCCTCCTGCGGCTGGGCTGGGGGCTACCAGCCCCCCAGGGGCTGCGGGCTATTAGGGACGCCCCCGGGAGCTATTAACCAGCCCCTCGGGGGTAGTCGGGACCCTTCGGACGGTTGGGGGCTTCCAGGGACAACCCCAGGAGGGGGGTTATCAGGCACTGCCCCCTAGATTGCGGGCTATCGGGAACCCCTCCGCGCTGGGGGTCCGGGGGCAGGGGTGGGATCCCAGAGGATGTCGCGCTGCTGCGGCTCGCCCCTCCTGACCGTGTCGTGTCGTTCGTGTCCCCCCCCCACCCCCCGGCGNGCCGTCCCCCAGGACCGGCCCGCAGAGGATGGAGGAGAGCCCCGGGTTGGGGGTGTCCCCCCGGAGCGCGGCCCTGCTGGGGAGACCCCCGCCCGCGGCCCGGGGGGGCAGCGCTCGGCCCCCGCGCAGCTGGACCCGCACTCTCGGGCAGGGGCTCCAGCCCGCTGCTGCCGGCCTCCCGCGGGGCACCCCCGGCTCGCAGCCCGATTCCTCTCTCAGAATATAGGTGCGGGATGATCCGAGCCCTCACTTCGCTCAGATTATCCGAAATAAGTGAAAACGCCTCCTGCAGCCCCTCCCTGCCGGCTTCAGGGGCCAGTAGCACACCTCCACTGGCAAACCCTAGGGTTAAGAAGCCCCATCCTTAAAGCAGAGGTGCAACGTGGGGCTGTCACCCCACAAGAAAGAAGCCATCTGGCAAAGCTGTGGTCCCCAGCGCTTCTCTGGCTGCTGCTCACAAGCCGTGGACGCCAGCGCCTTGGCGAACAGTAAGGCAACCCTGGGAGAGGGGCTGGGCCGTCACATCTTCAGGAGGAACAGCTGCCCGCTCTCCTCCTCACCTTGCATGGCCTTTCTGCTACTTGACAAGATTGAATCTGTCACCTTCAAAGGTCCTAGCAATCCTTAATTAGATTACAAGTTCATCTCAGCCAGCCCTCTTCTACCCCTGCGCCCCACGCGTTTTGCTATTTTCCACCAGGAAGGAAGAAGAACTACTGGCATTTATGTGGATGCTTCCACATCCCACCTCATCTCACCAGACAAAGCTCACCCTATCCCTGCTCTCACCTTCTCCGGTCCGCCTGGCGCTCTGCGGTTCCCGACAGCCCCGTCAGCACCACGCACCCTGCGGCAGCCCTGGCTGGCCCTGTAGGCCCCAGCGCCCTGGGACAGCCCAACAGCCAGCAGCCCCATCAAAGCACAGCTCTCTGCCGGCTCTGACTGTGGACCCCTGCTTGCTCCATCCTCAGCAGGTCTCGACAACTCAACCCTACTGAGCAATAACATGGGAGCCTCCCACCCTGCTCACTGCCGCAGGAGCAGCTTCCTTCCTGCCTCTTTTCTGCTCTCCTGTCGGCCAGGAGCACTGTTCCTTTCTGTGCCTGCCTCCTCCTGTCTCCGTCACCCCACCTCAGGGCCAGAGAGGTCCAAACCTCCTGCTGCTCAGGCTGCTCTGTCAGCTCCTCAGGTATTTACGGGACAGGTGTGCACCAGCTCTATTCTGAGATGCTTCCTGTGGATCTCCATCCCTTCTCATGCCCTGATCCTTCACGTCCAGCTCAGCCTGCTTCATGAGTCCTGGTTCACACCGTATCTGGGACTTATAGCAAAAGGGAGAGGGGGAGGCTGAGAGCAAAGCACAGCTTCTGGTACTCTGTTAAAAACCAGGCAGCCTGTCCTTCAGTCACTGCTGCTCTAGGAGCTGGGAGGACCCATCTTTCTCCTCTGATCCCCGCAACACCTGGCTTGCACTCTTTGCTCTGCCAGTCATGGTTGAAGGCCAAGTTTTTACTGGCAGCATCTCCAACATTGAGTGTAGGCTGCTCAGCCTCACCCTCACCTCCTTCTTGAAATCCTACTGCTTACAACAACCGTCTCAGATACGACACCACCCCCTGCAACATCCTCACCTCTCGCACTCTTCTGCTGGTATCTGCCCTGGTCCTGACCTCCCTGCACTGCAGCGCCATTACACAACCATGCCTTGGTGCTCTTAAACCTCACTTGGTTAAATCATAGAATCATAGAATCATTAAGGTTGGAAAAGACCTCTGAGATCATCTAGTCCAATCATCAACCCAAAACACCATGTCTACTAAACCATGTCCTGGAGTGCCACATCCCCACGTTTTTTGAACACTTCCAGGGATGGTGACTCTACCACCTCCCTGGGCAGCCTGTTCCAATGGCTCACCACTCTGTCAGTAAAGAAATTTTTCCTAATGTCCTAAATGCTCCTAAGAAAACCCTCTGGACGCTGTGTGTGCATTTGAACGGGCAGGTAGGAGGGTGCTTGCAGAGGGGTCCCTGTGCACGTTGATATCCATAAGCATCTGTGCCCGCAACACAAGTGCTACGGGAGAGGGAGACGGGGTTAGGTTACAGTCAGCGGAGTGGGACACGTGGCTCTCCCTGTGCTGATTCTCTTGGAGGTGAGAGCCGTGGCATGGAGCAAGGGCCATCCAGGCTGATGTTGGTTGCTGGAGATCTGAACTCTGAGTCAGGGAAATGGAGAACAGAAACCAGGGTGGGATTTCAGGGCGGGGGGGATGGGCATCTCTGAGGAAATGAGGTTTGGGGTTTGAGGTTTGGTTTTACGTGCAAGTATCACAAACAGAAGCAGACAGGGATGGGTGGGAGTAAAAAAAGGTGGGTACAGAGGAGGGGGAAGGGACCAGAAGGGAACCCCAAGCACCGTGGACATTGGGTGCACTCCTTCCTCAGCACTGAAGGGCTCCTGTCCCATCCCCAGGCACACTCCCAAGTCCCAGTCTTGCTCTGTCAGTCCCTGGGCTGCCCAGGGTGATTCAAGCAGAGCAGCTTTATTTGCAGACCCAAGAAACGGGCGCTGAGGAAGGGATTCCTGCACTTGGCTTAGACCCTGCTCTACTGGGCTCTGATCCCTGCCATGCCATCCCTAGAGGCGTCTCAGATGGAACAGCTGCTAGGTCAGAATTAGGAAGGATTTTTTCCTAGCCATAAGAGTCCCTCCACTACTTTTCCCTCCAGTGAAAGAAATCCCACAAAGCAGGGACCTGGAGTGGGAACAGGAGCGACCTGTTGCCACGGTCTCCCCCTCCAATGTGTGTCAGCCGCAGGCTCCCCCCCTCCCCGCCATCCTTCCAACGTTCCAACACACCATCACTGCTCCCAGCCGGAGGGAGGAATTACCTGTCAAAACCAGCTGGAGCTGCTTCCCTTTCTTCCGGCGTCTGGAACCTGCACCTTGGAGGCAGCCAGACATCAGAGGTGAGGAGCGGATGCTGGGCTGAAGGAACAGGTGATGTCGCCTCTTGTCCTCCACCAAGGGGCCTTTCCCGGAGCAAGGAGAGAAAGAAACTCTTCCCTGTGCAGGAGCCCAGAGAAACTCACCCCTTCCTGCCCACTCTAATCCCTCAAGGGAGGCAGAGGAGTGGCACAAACCAGCTGGAGAAAGACTGCAAACACCTCCGAGCTGCCAACTCAAATGATCATCCTCTCCCGCAGCTCTTGTTCTGGGTCACCCTCTCCGCCTTACGCACGGCACCAGCCTGGGGTCTCTGGGTTAAAACAAATGTTCTCCCCCATCCCACCCCCCTTGCTTTTCCCATTCCACCCCAGCCCACAACAAACATCAGCAGCTCGCTGGCCCTGCAGCCATGTAACCCAACCCCAGCCATTGTTCCCCCTTCCCCAAGGTCTATATTTGACTCTGCGGCAGCACCGTGGCTGTGCGTATGTGTGTGTGAGTGCGTCTGTGTGTGTGCGTTCACCGCACGCGCAGGCTCCGATATTTGTTCAGAGCCTCATTCCCCAGATGCCCGGGATTGCTTAGGAATAGCTTCCATGGGCAGTAGGTGTTTGTGCCTGCAGTGGGGAAGTGGAGGGGGCAGGCGAAAGAGAAGTGGGGAGAGGGTGAAGGTCGAAGGTGGAAAACCTCCTGGGTCTTCCCTCCCAATTTGCACCATCTCGATGATCTGCTGCCCTGCAGAGCATGGCTGGGTCAACAGACGGCAGTGCATACAACAATGGGACTGGCGGCAGATCTGGGGAGTGATGGAGAAAAGGCCAAGCTGTGGTCTTGGTGCATCCATCCTGTGTCAGCCCGCCCTAAGGATTGCTTTCTGGTGGTGAAAGTGCAGTTCAGCCTCCAAAACCCCTTCAAACCTTCCTAGGTCTGGTGGCTGAGGCCGCCAGAAATGGCACAGGGGAGGGAAGTACCTAATTCCCTTAGTCTGGTGGCTCTGCGAGGGGTACCTCAGCATGTGGGAGCTGCCCTGGTATTCACCCTCCTCTGTTTCAGTACTGCATTAAGGGTAGCCACCTTGGGCTACCCCGGGATGTATTTTATGCTTTCCAAAAGCCTCCAGGAATGCTGCCCAAGCCCAGTGTCACATTCCCTGTGACCCTGGAGTCCCTGGGAATACTGCCTAGGATAAGCACAAGCCTCTTTTATTTGCATCCTTTGTGGCCTGCCAGGACACCCGGCAAAATCAGAAATAAGTGCAGTCAAAAAGAACAACAGGAAGGATCGCCTTTATCCTAAACACTGATGATCTGGGGAACTCGTTGCCACTGGGTAACAAGAAAAGGCATTCCTTTCAGAAATGACTAGACATTTATATAGATAGTGAGAATAAATAGAAATGAACTCCGGAGAGCTATAAAACCTCCTGCTCCAGGGCACTGAAGATGAGCTCCAGGCCATCGGGTAAGGAGCAGCTTTCCACAAGGGCAGGTTCTTCAGTAAATTTGCTTGTACTTTCCCCTGAGCCATGCAGACCTGGCCCTGGGAAAGGAAGGGTGCTGGGCATGAGGAGGCACCATCCACACATGCCCACTGGACAGAGGGGTGGCACGGTGCATGTTTCTCATCACCAAGGCCAAGGTGGGGTGGACTATATGGATGCTCCGGTGGAGCCTGTGAGATGTCCTGGAGAGGTGATTCCCGGGTGTTCAGAGCCAAGTGTCAGCCTGCATCCAAGCCTCTGACTGCTAGCTTGCCTCTCCTCTGCTCCAAGCCAGCTGCAGGGAGTCCCTCATCATCAGGGCTGCTGCTTCCTGATGGAGGCCTGAACCCTGCACTTGCCTCCAGGCAGCTGCTCTGTTGGGACTAGCTAATATCTGACTGTCTGCTGGGCTTCTCCACTAAAACAGATCCTCTGAGTGTAGGAGAGTGCATGTGTCATTGTAATGGACTTGAGCTCAGTACCCGGCAGCCTCCAAACCTGCTGTGGAAAAGTAAGCTTAAGTCACACATTATTTATTTTGAGATACAGATTCCCTGAGTCCACCCTCAGTATTTCTCTCCAAGACAGGACAGAGCCAAGAAGGAAAAAAAAAAATTTAAAAAGAGACAAAATCCTGGAGGCAAAGGAGTTAGACTTGAAGAGGGAGGGAAAGAGACAGAGGTATATATAGAGGGTGGCTAGAGAAAAGATGTCTTATCTTGAGCCCCCACAGCTCAAAAGACTGAGTTATCCCCTTCAAAAAACCCCCATGAGTTCATTGAGAAGGTATAGGATCTTATTTTGCCCTGTGATTTCTGGATTCCCTCCACATGTGTGTGTGACAGCTAATGTCAGGGCTCTCCCAAGGGCACAGGCTTCATTCCCCTTGCCTGCCTCCCACTGCCAGGAGGAGACCTGGAAGGACTGGAGTGGGAAGATGTCTGCCAGGCTTTCCCTTTGCTGGCGCACACCCGCAGGTGCCTCGAAGCCCACCTCCAGCCATGTCCTCTCCCTTTCCCCTTCCAGCTGGCAGCTCTAGCAACGAAACCTCTTAATCTCACCAGGAGTGTGCAAGCATTTAATGGGAATCTTGAAGCAAATATTTTGAGTTTCCTCAGAGCTTGCCTCTGAGCTTGCTCTTGGGTATTTACAGAGATTGGTGTATCTTGGCATTTGCAGCAAAACCTGGCAGGAGAGCCTGTTGCAGTGAATTTCAAGGTCATTTTATGAAACTACGGCCTGTGCTTAGAAAGGCTTGAACCCTGGATGCAGAGGAGGGGAGTCCGCAATTACCAGCTCCAGGGGATATGGACGAGTGTTGTGGGGGGAGGCTAATTGCAGACTGACTGGCTCCTTGGCCTTCAGCAGCTCCCTGAAGCAGGGAAGCTGTGCGCTCAGCCAAGGACCAAGCGTGTCCTAGGGAAAGGTAATTCCTCCCCGGCCTGCCTGGACCCGTCCCTATAAACAACGAGAGCTGCACGGGGAGAGCAGTACTGGAAATTTCACAAAAAAAGGTCTCTGTGAGCTGGAGACACGCGCTAGGCACGCAGAAGGGCTCCTCAGGAGATGACACAGAGCCACGCGCCTCTGCCTGAAAGAGCCTGCGAGTCCCTGCTCTGCCCTCGGAGAGCTTGGGGGATCAGCTCCTTCCTCCCCATTTGTGCACCCTGGTGAAGTGCCATCCCCGACACTCCGGCATGCAGCGACCTTCCCTCGCGCGCAGGCGAGCACTGTGCCCCACGCCAGGACGAAGCCCTGTCAGCCTGCGCACGCTGGGGAGAGCCAGCGTCACGCCTAACCCCTCCGCCACCTCCCCGCACGCTCCGGTGAGAGAGACATTCCCCCCCCCCCCC
>VZTL01000694.1:40964-54164 GCA_013400535.1 Scopus umbretta
AGGGTGTAGCCTTGCCTGGGTGATGGAGAGGTGGGTGGTGTGGGGGATGAGAAGGCAGTATCTGTGCAGGGAGCGTTGCTGGAGCAGGAGTTGCGAAGTGGAACAAGTCTGGGCCAGCATGTGTGTGTTAAGGAACCAGAGTATGACTGACAGAGGCAAAGTTGGAAGGGAGGGAACAGCACTCCCCCGATGCCAAACCTGTCAGGGGGAAATGGGAAATTCTCTACCAGCCTGGACACACCCTCTCTAGTGCAAGGGATGCTTCCTACTATAGAATTAGTGAGCAGCCCCTGGGAACATGGGAAGACTTTAAAGAAAAACAGGTGAACAATAAATACTGAAGTGCCTCTGGTTCTGGGCCTCAGCACGCTGCGTGAAGCAGAGTAAAAGATTGAGTGCTAATAAATGGATTTTTAGAAGGGCAGGAGATTGCATTGGTAGGTATCAGGGTGTGCAAACAATATGCAAGTCTGGCAAGGCTGAGAATGACCTAGATCTGAGAGATGCCAGGTGGAGGTTGCCCACTGAAAAGCATCATCCATCAAATGTAGATAGTTTTGTGCCAGAGGAAGCTTTTCAGAGGTATGCATCTCTGTTTTACAGATTCAGAGAAGGAACTGGGATAAAGGGCTTACGTAAGAGGAAGCAATGAAACCTTGTTGAAGCATCAGACAGCAGGTAAGAAAGCCAGGAATGAGCTGATGCTGAGTCAGACTGTGTTCTTTTGGTCCCACTACTTGAATTTTTTGAAAATATGTGAACACCACATACCTGAAAAACTGTCACTGGTGCTCTCTGCATCATAGTAGGCCTGCATTGCCTGAATTGAGAGGCTAGGGGTGTCAATGAAATGGGAGTGACCCTGAAGAATTTAGTAAGAGCCCCTGTGAAGAAGAGCTCAATTAAAGATGTAAGCCAGTGCTCTTTACACACTATCCAGAGAAGCAGTCTAAAGTCTGTTCTGTCAGTGTTGAAGGAGCTCTGTTCTCTATCTAATCACAAGAGGTCTACCCAGTCAGAATCCCGAAGAAATCCTTTCCGATGATCCTGCTCTTGCAGTAACTGCGATGCCAAAGTTAGGTAATCCTAGCGATCCTCTGTTCTGTTAGGTTATTTATTCCACCACATTGTTTCTTCCACCTGTATTTTAACTGATCCCCTGATGGGTGGTGCAGGTGTACTGTTGGCCTTTCTGTCCTCTCCTGACCTCACTGTTGAGATCCAGTTCAGAGGGGCAGCTATTTGGTACCCAGCAGCTGGTCCTTTGAGTCGTTCATACCTTTCAGTTACTGTACAACTCCTTTCTCTATTCTCCACGTCTTAGTGAATCGCTGCAGAAAGTGTATGTATCCCAACAGTGCTTTGCATGCAGTGTGTTTCAGCTTCTGCATGTTAAATTATCATTTAAGCTAGCAGGTCTTAGTTGTGGTATCAGGAGCTTTTGGCTTTTCATTCCTTCCCAGGCACCCAGTGCTCTTGAAATCACAGGAATGCATTTCAGCAGGGCCAGCAGAGTTCCAAAGTGCAGCCCGTGGCTATCTTCATCTTTAATATTAAGAAGGCATTGGGTCAGGAGGGGAGGAGTTACGTGCCAAGACCTGTTGCCTCCTCAAACCAGCTTGCTGAACCAAAGATGACCTTGCATTCTTTTCCATTCTGTTTCAAGTAGTGTGTTGGCTGCTGCTAAGTCACTTGTTTTGCAGCTTTCAAACCCTGAATTCTTATCTCTACCATCCACTCTAAGTACAATCATGTGGCGTAGAATGCAGGGGAAATAGACTATAGGTTTGAAAGAGGTATGGTCCTTTGTAGGTCTGCCCCTTTTTGTCCCAGAGCAGGATAAATAAAGTCAGATGGGACAATGAGTCATTTTTGGTCTATGGGCTGGTGTGAACGGTACCAGAGCTGGCTTGGAGAAAAGATTTGTGGCAGTTGGTGTGGCAAATAAAGTGCTTTTAAAAAGGTGAAGAAAGCCAAGCTGTTTAAGGCATAGCAAAATAAACAAGTTTCAGTAAAATGTGACTGTAATTTTTGGTAGTTGTTTGAAGTAGACTTGATGCTTGTGACTTCTGGAGGCTGATGATTTTTCTGAAGGTGAGCTCCCTAACCTGTTAAAATGTCTGCTGTGTTTTATGGAGGATCCACTAAAAGCTGGACTCTGTGAGATTTCCATGTGTCACCACATCTACAGCGTAGTCCCGAGAAATAATTCTGGATGTTAGATCGTAACAAATTAACTATATTGTGTCCTTTTTAGCAAGGACCTGGCTTTTACAGCACACTGTGACAAGAATAATGTAGTAGTGGCTAATAACCCTCTGCCTTTCATGTTGCTGGGAGAAATATAACATGTAGCGGTCTCAAAGGAGTCTGTGTGTGATAGAGATTGAGGGCAGGATTCCTCCACTAAGGTATGAGGTTCTGACTTGACACCTTTTTGACTCCTCTCTGCTCTTTTGACTGGGGTTGTCGAGAACTGGAATTGTCATAATAGAGCAGATTTTCTTGGTTGTTCGACTTGGTTGATGCTTTGCGAGTAAATTTAAGGTCCTGAAGCTGGGTATGTTCATCTCCTTGCTTGAAGGCTTTGGTTGGGAAGATACCCCTTTTTGTAAGACACCTTGAGCTATGGAGAGAGTGAGTGCTTGTGGCATTTGTGCTAGCTGTGTGTATTTCAAGTCACTAGTAACTGGGTAAATACGATCCTCTCTGAAATTCATTTTACACAGGACTGCAAAGGAACTATGTGCGTAATCTATGCAAACAGGGCTAATGCCTTAGGGCATGAAATAGTCCATCCTGTTTCCCTGCCAGTTCCCCTACCTGAGGGCTTTTCCTTATATCTAGATTGGCTGGGTCTGTAACTGTAGGAGGAAGAATGTTACTTTTTAAAACTGAAACACGTTTACAGCTGGTTGGAGGGAAAGCATGACCCTGCAGCCAGAATTCTGAACTGCAGTGTAGAATACCTGCCTGTCTGCCACAGATTTATTGTGTGATTGTGTTCAGATCATTACCATTTCTTGTTCTTCATTCTTTGGTTGCAAAATATGAATGACACCCATCTTGCTGGGTGTTTGAGGAAGAGTCCGTAAGTGTCTGTAAGACGCTCGGATACTGTGGTGTTGAATGCTTTAGTGAAGCTCTGTGGGAGGAGAGATGAAAAGAACATTCTAAGCCATGACTTCAAAATGAAGCAGACCCCTGTGTGATCCACTGCCCTCATATTCTGTAGCATGGTGAAATTGCTGTGGAGTGCAAGTCGGGCCCTGCCTTGTTTAAAGCAAATGGGTGCCCTGAGACACCCCCCTCTCCCTTCCCTTCCCAGGAGCGGTTTGCTTGTTTCCATGGCTTGTAATGCCTTATCTGGCTAAATCTTTTTGACTTAAGTTAATCTTTTCTGGTTTTTGCCCCCTTGTTTGTTTCAGACTCGGAAATTGTTCTCTTCATTGTCAGGATGTTCATGTATGGTCTTATTGCTAATATGCTCAGACAGAGAGGGCCAAGAGCAGCAGCTTGCAGGCTGTCTCATATTTGGAATGACATGAGCCACTGTCTCTAGAGTGTCCTCCTGGGAACTGTGCTTAGGAAGGAAATGGCGTGGAAGGCCACGTAGGAGTATGAGAATAGCATTGCAATGGTTGGAATGCAGGATAAGCATCACTTGGGTGGGCTCAATTTTCCTCTGTTTTTCAACAATGCTGGGTGCCAAGCCTGAGGAAGACTGCTGTGCAGAGGTGAAGGAGCTGGCATGTATTCTTCAGTTGAGGTGAAGGCAATTCAGTGAAACTGATAGGCATCAAACTGAATAATGATTTTAAAGTATTTTCACATGATGTCTAATCTGTGGAAATTCACTACCACATAATAGCACTGAGGCTAAGAGCTGAGCGGGATTCAGAAAAGATCAAGCACTTACGAGTGGAAATGTTCAGACTTGCTTTAGCTAAAGAACTTGTTTAAGAAGGTGTATTTTTCAGGCATAACCCAATCTCTTAACAGGTAAAGGTTTGAAGAAAGGGCAGCTTGTTCCATAATTTTCCACTGGGGCTTCTTGCTCCATCTTCTAAACCACCTTGTATTGGCCTGTGTCAGAGTCAAGGTATGGAATCACACTTAGCTGCTATGTTAGGTTACCCACTAACCTTTCTTTTTTGTGATAACTGCGTTAGGGGAAAAAAAAAACAAAACAACCCACCAACCAAAAAACACAAACCCACGAAGCATTCCAGTTGCTCTGATTAGGCCTGGTGGTTGAGGGTTTTAAGCTGGAGGAGAGCAGGGTCCTTGGAAAGATAGTGCAGGCCATAGATGAGGACTGCCTTATTCATAAATGTGGAGACTTGTTAAGTATTGTCTCTTCATGCTGAGTGGTCAGGCAAAGTGCTTTGTGCTTCTTGCCTTTGCTTGTAAGAAGGAAAATAATGTGTGGAGTTTGGCCTTTCCACATCGCAGTCTTGTAGTGGACTTTTGTCTGGAAGACGGCTGAAAGGAAGGGCTTTCAGGTTGTTCAGGTAAGATCCGGTATGTTGTAACACGAGCCTCAATGTACTAGTGTCCAGGAAGACACAGTCTGCGTCCTGTGCTCATGTCCAGTCTGTGTTGAGGATCAAGAGAATCATCAGTGCTGCTTGGTCAAGTAGGCATACAATTGGTTTGATGGATAGGCTAATAAAGGTAAGTGGCAGTGGTATGGAGATACGTATAAAAAGGTGTTTGTTTGTAATGTCTGTCTAAACACAAAGGGAACTCCTGAAGGAAAGCGTGTGTGTGGATTTTTCAGAGCTAGGAGCAGGTCCTACAAACCTTGTGATCCTTGTATGGATACTCTCCCTATAGGCTGTTCTGGGAATAACATGTGCTTTAGGGCACAACCCTTTTGTGGCAGGCATAATGGCTGTAAGTAAAGGGTTACTGACTTTCACAGAAGTTTTGTGACACTGAGAAAGTGAAGCGGGTCAGGGTTGGAAAGTAAGGTTTCCTGCAAGGGTTAGGCTGTTTTTTGGGCACAGAGGATCTGACCTGCTGCTGGTGGCAAGAGAGAACTGGTTTAAATTGCTGGTTTCTAGGGGGTCAGCAAATTCAGAACTGAGAGTCCCACAGTGACTACTGTGTCTTTGGTTGAGTTCTATGTTTCTGTTTTGGCTCTGCCATGAAGCTGGCTTTGACAATGTTGTAGGAGTCATAACTGGATTTTCTTACTCTTGTCTTGAAAGTCTCAGTTGTCCAGCTGCATTAATGTAACACTCATGCGTGAATGGTTCCGAAATCCAAAGGGACAGATGAGGTAGTTTCTCTAACTATTGGGGAATTATACTTAGGCTTGTAAAAAGCCATAGGCGAGTTTTACTTTACAGCATTTGTTTCAAAAGAATATAAGTTATTTTCCCAAGAAAATAATTAGATAATCATTGTGGCAGTAAGGTTTTTGACCATTATTTTAGCATATGCTACTCAGGGTAACTGCATTTAGACCTGGGTATATCTTCCTGCACAACCTCTGTACAATTCCCAAAGATGCCTTGCTTCATTGTCTCCTGAATCAGATTTCATTCTGCAGCTTTGCTGTTTATTAGTGAGGACTCTGCTGTTGCCCAACAGGAAGGTTAAAAATATTCTAGGGAGATGACCTGAAATCTGGTCTATCTCACCTAACTGAAAAGTGATTGCAGTTAATTCTACTGCTCTGTTTTTTGCTTGTGTGTTTTTATTTATACTTTTTTCCTTGTTGAAAACTCTCCCCCTTTCCCTTTTACCTCTTGGAGATTCCCGGTGTATTGTGTGCACATCCCTTTCAAATGGGGGAAAGGAAAATAATGGAGAATGGCAGTATATTTGTTTAAAATTAGAGTTGTTTTAAGTAACCTTTCTTGAGAGTGGACTTCAAGTTCACATCCTACCTTTAAGTGGTTTCATGTTTCTGAGCAGAAAGTCTCTCATGCACTAAAGCGTGTAAAATATATTTCTTGAACTTTTAGAATTGAAATTCTAAGCATGGCTTGCACTATGGTTATGTACATACTAGGAAATGAAAACTTTGCTCGGAAGGATTTTCTCAGGTGACTGCATTTTGCTACCAATGCATTCTGTTAGTAGATGGCCTGTGTAGGCTCTCAATCCAATTTCTTCTAGGGCTAGTTCAGAGTGTCATTTTTTGGAAGCTTCTCGTACCAGTTTGGATTGATTCCTGAAAGCAAATCACACTTGCTGGGCTGCAGAATTTTTGTAGAGTCTACTTATAAGTGTATCCATTTTTCCTTGATTAGATGATGCCTTTGTAAATAGGTCCCCAAGTGCATCTGAAATGGCTATAACAGGATTCAGTGTCGTCAAGGCTCCAGCTGGATGGGGAGAGCAGTATTACTGTGCAGCTCCAGAGATGATTTACTACCCGACTGACAACTTGCAATATAAACATTAGTCCAAGCATGATCTTGTCCCAAAACCCCGCCTACGCAGGGAGCCAGGAGTCTTCCTGCCACGCGCCATAAATCGTTTACGGTTTGCTCATGCCCGTACATTTGAAAAACAGCTGTGTATTGGGGATTAGCAGTTTGCAGAAGGCCCGTGTGGGGCTAAATTAGGGTCTCTTGCCCTGGTGGTGAATACCGGTATCGGAATAGCGGGAGTGCTTCTCTGCAGTGGAAGGCAATTTACTCCGGGAATGGGGGGTGGGTGCAGGGAATCTGTGAGGGTACAGCAGCCAGGGAAGAGCGTTGGATTGCAGTGCTCCAGTTTGAGCTCAGATGCCTGACTGATAGCTGCCCAGCATGGTGGGGGGTTGCACAATTCATTGTTAGCTGTGTGGGTTTTAAATTTTATTTATATATCTATTATTTCTATGTATTTACATGTGTAAATATATACACACAAAATGCAAGCAGACTAACTCTCTCCTAGGAGCTGACGGATGATAGAGTTTTGGGGTCTTTTTTTTTTTTTTTACAGTGTGAAAAGTAGTTTCCCTTTTCCTAGACCATGGTAGCAGAATTAAATTATATACAAGGCCATGTGGGGCTTCACAACTAATTTTCAGCTTTTATAAAAAGTTTTACTCTGTCACTTGGATTTATTACAGCTTTGCAATTTCAGCTCCCAAAGTAAAACTATTTTCGTGCTGGCTCTGATAATTTAAATTATCTCCTGGAGCTTCTAATGACTAATTTGTGTTTATGGTGAAGCATCCCATTTGTCCAAACCCTGGAAGCACGATCTGTTTGATAACTAAATGTATTGATGCTTTTACATCAGTGCCGAGTACCTCAGAGCCTGAAGTCAGTTGGTGCCTTCAGCTCTTTCTGTAATAAAGAGAATATACAGATTTTGCTGTACAAGTGAGACTAGACAGTACAGTCTGATGCCTCCTATGTGCTGGATGAAGGACCATCTGCTGGGTAAAGCATATACAAGTGGATCATTTTTAGCTGGGTTGATGTCTCCATCAACAGATCCTTTCTTGGGTGGATTGGGTAAGAACCTGGGTGGAACATGTCAGCAAGGCGCCCCCTTCTAGGTGCATCAGTTGAACACAAGTGTGTCCAGACTGTACTATGAGCATCCATGGGCAAAGCCAGTGGGCTCTGGGTAAAGCAGGTGGCTTGTTTCCAAAATGATACAGTTAGAAGTGTTCTTACTGTTTTTTTGAAGCTGCTGCACAGGCGTCCCTCTGAAATAGGACCATTTCCTGGAGCTTCCTGCTCTGCTCTCTGCTGTTGTAGGTTTGCGGGGGGAGCAGCTAGAAGGGCTCACCCTAGCCTTGTTTGAGCCTAGGAGTTGCCTCCATTTTTCTTACTCCTTTTGGTGAAAGGCTGTACAGTCTGTTTGATTCCTTGTGCTTTGCTGAGATGGAGGCCAGATAACACCAAATAATGTTTGTGGCTGTTTGTGTGGGCATTTGAGATTTGGAAGGCACCTGCTAATGAGTTGTAGGTCATTTTGTGTCAGATTGGCTAAGTTTCCATCAGGCTGGTTCTTTGTTGCGGCAATGCATATGGACTATGTATGTTTGGGGATCCCTATCATCTTTCTCAGAGGGAGAGGGCAGCAGGAATGCTGTCTGCTGCCTCTTCTCTCCCCACAAGAAAAAAGAGTCACCTGATTCTGGAGAGCTTTTAACCTCTAGATTGAACTAGATGCTTCCCCCTTACTTATATAGACTTTCCAGATATAGACAGAGGTTAGAGAGAGGCGTAGGTATGTGATTGTATTTCGAGCTTTCCCTCCTTCTCCTTGTTTTTGATGCTGCTGTTGGAATTCACCCTTCCCTTTTCCTGGGACCTGCTGTGAAGGAATTGCTGTCACCCAGAGCAAAGCTCAATGCGCTTGCCTCAAGGCCTTACCTCTCCACGTTAGGACTTTGCCTGACTTCCACAGGCAGCAGTTTGTTTATGAGCTTACGTTACCTGAACCTTCTGGGGTAGGTCTGAAGGGAACAATTCAGGGCAGTGGAAATCTCAGCTTGGAGATGCTGGGTTAGGGGAGGGAAGGAAAGAATAGTTAGCAGTACGGTTAACTCTTCCCCCCCCCACACCCTCCTTTTTTCCCTGTTTCCTCACCTGCCCAGCTGTGTAGTAGGTTAGCAGTACGTGTCTGTTCTTATTCTTATGAAAGTAGACTTTGTTCTCTGAAGACTGCTAATCATGCCCCATGGGGGTGTAATCAGTTATAAGGTATTTAATACAGTGCAGGCGGGAACAGGCTGCCTGGCCGGGCTGGCAGATTGCAACACTACAATTATAAAGGGCCCCTTTCCCCCACTCACCCGCCCACCAGTGGCAGGATGAGGGTTGTTCCTTGAAACAGTATTAAGTCTATGAAAAATAAAGGAGTAGTGGGGGAAGGGAGAGGAGAGGCTGAAGAGGCAGCTCCTGTTCCAGGAAACAGCCAGACCTACATTCTGCGAGAGCTGCAGCCATTGCAGGTTGCACTGTTGAGACTTGTGGGAGTTCGGGTGCCGCCACTATCGAAGCGGATTGCGCAGGGATGGCCCTTGGCAACCTGTAGAACAGCAGGGGCTTCCGTCCTCTCTGAAATGGGTTTTCTTGTGGTGGCTGGGGTTGGAGAGGTATGGAGTGGTTGGAAGTGGAGAAGCCCTTTCTCCCGCATGCAGTGATTTAGACACCTAATCTGTTTGGGTGCTTTTGTAAATCCTGCCAGGCTTCTATTTATATCTTTGGATATAAATCTATTGGTAAATCTGTCCTTTCATGCCTCTTTCTTCCAAGTACTGGAGCTACTGCAGCAGCCTACCTTACTGGCTTGGAAGGGAGTAGATAGCTTGAGGCCTTGAATTTTAATGGGAATGGAAAAATCTACCGGACTTCATGTGGTCTCTTCTTGTTACCTAATATGAGACCATTCGGTGAGGGCCTTGTAATGTGCATGAAGGGTGTGGAGCAGCTGGGTCACAGCCTTACAAACCGACCCTGCTCTGGTAGCTCGCTAGATGCATCAACAAGTTTCTGGAGCTTGTGCCGCCATTGACCTTTCCCCTTCCGGGTTCCTCAGAAATTACAGTGTTTCAATCCTTCATTGGTGTTTTTTGAATTTGCTGACACTGTTTTGTGCAGTGACAGCACAGGGCTCCCTCTGTGTGTGTGCTCTTTGCCTCCTGGAAATTAGAAGGGAATACATATTCTGCCATATCTGCTTGTGTTAAACAGTTTCTGTCATTTTTGCCTTATGAAATCCTGCATCTTTCTGACATCTCTGTGGTTTGCTGAAGTTCAGAACCTACTCTGTGAAACAGCAGATAGAAGCTCTTTTTGGCAGCTTTTGGGATATTGGTGTAGATTTAAGTGGGATGTGTTCTTGCGACAGTGCTCATGGGAGCATTGGCTTTCCTGCTTGGCACTGGGAGAACACTGGCTATTAAATCTCACAGTTGGCCCTTAGCATTGGGCAATGGGTTTTTAGGAGTGGGTTAATGTTTAATTGTATTACACAAAGTAAGTGCAGGTTCAGAACATGGGGGTCAGAATACAGTCTTCCTTTCGTGGACTTGAGAACGTTGCTGAAAACTTCACCCCCTCATGCATCTTCATCTTTTTCCCTTTAAGGTAACTTTGTGTTTGGGAACTGTGAATTCTTTGGAAAGCTTTGGGATTTGCAGCAGTGCTGCATAAAGGAGGAGTAGTGTTGTTTCTGACTAGAGCATAGGGTCTGCTTGTGACTCTAAATAGTGAGGTCCCGAGACAAGAAGTTACCTGATGTCTTGGCTTTTTTGTACATTGAGGCTCTCTTCTTTTGATCAAGTAAGTGACCAGGTGTCAGTGCTGAAGGGGGAGAATAATGTACAGTGAAGATCAGATGTGTTTCTGTGGGCCATGGAGTCAGTGCACACAAAAGGATTTTTGGGTCATGAGGAAGTACCTGTACCTCAGAGAAGCTGCTTGACTTAAGGTAGAGTGGTTTCCTGGGGATGGAAAAAGGCCCAGATCCTTCCAAGCAACTTTGATGCCCAAAGTCAGCTTCCTATTCAGCTCTACCCCATTGGCTCAACAAGGCTCAGTGTTATGTTTGCCCCTAGTGTTATGTTTGCCCCTTGTCTTATAGGAAGAATCAGGGAAATTCCCTTGCCAGGCTACTACATAGAGCTCTGTTCCTGCCCTGGAACATGGTTACTTCCTAGCCCTGGTCATGGCTCTTCTTCCTCTGGCTTGTGCGCCCAGTTGATAACTCTTCTGCTTTGCTGTTTCTCTTGCCCCATGGCTTGAAAAGTTGCCTGGAGAACTTAAGGCCTCTCCCACAGATGAGGTGGAGGCTAAAGCTATTGTTGGGGTCCTGGCAGTGGCAGAGCTGGCATGCGTGGGGAGCGTGGTGGGTGTCAGCGTGGTGGGTGTGTGGGCTTGCTGCTTGTTTTCCTTCCCTGCCTGGTGAGGAATGCAATGTGTTTGCCTTCCTTGGCCTGTGGTTGCAGCCACATTCCTGCACTGGGAGTCAGCACGGCGGCGGGCGGCGTGCTGTTCATGCCCTCTGGCTACATGCTTTCAGCTCCACATCAAAGGTGTGTTTAGTGTGTAGCTTGTGCCATTCCTGGCCACACCTGGTGGCCTGCAGGCATGCAGAAGGTGGAGTCTGGCTGTGTTTGCAGATGGCATTCAGGGTTCAGACTTCTTGCTTGTGGAAAGGCTGGAGCTGAGTCCATGCTAAACAACCCTAGGAATGCAGCAGGAGAGCTGAGCGGCACAGTCACTCCAGGGGCATGTCCTAGCAGCAATGTTTCCTTTATAGCTGCAGCAAAATAACTCATGCCTGCTCCTCCAAAGGAACTGGCTGTTTGCTTGGGTGTGTTGTAGGGTTTAATTTACACCGATAAGGCCAATTAAGGTTGGCTCGTCCCCCCTGCAGCCTGTGTGCTCTTGGCAATCAGTAGATGATTGAGTGGCTTGTGCCATCAAGCTCTGCTGGGTACAAACTGTGCGTGAGATGTCTGCCTGGAGATGGCTCTGGGATTTAACCCAGGCAGGGGTGCTTCCCCCAGTTGCTGGGTAAATGTTTTTGCATGTATGTGCTGCAGTTGAACTGCTCCAGCTGCTTCTGGAAAAGCTTCCTTTTTCTGGCTGGTTCTTCAAGAGATGAGGATGGGAAGCGTGGTGAAAGATGGCAGATCAGGATGCAGATGCATTATTTTGGGATCCTTGACATGATGTCTGTGAGAAATGGTCACTAGTTTTCTGTGCCCCTGTCGTGCAAGCTGTCCTTGTCCTCTTAATGTAAGTCTTTCATTTGCCTGGCACAGGGAAATGTGGTCCCTTTTGGCAACGTCAGTATGGGCAGCCCATGGGCAAGGCTTGTGGAAAGAATAGCAGAGCATCTTCTGGGTCCTGGGTAAGCCCTGGGCTGTACACTTCATTACGCAGTTTGCTTTGATCTTTGGGACTTGCAGTTTCCCTTCTGGGAACTTCTAGTAGCCTGAAATTCTGTGACCTGCCAGTCATTTCCGCATTAAAGTTAGTCTTCTGCAGAAGACCTCCCTGTTGCCAGTTTTAGACAGTTACAGGCATGAAAGAATTGAGTCTCGGAAGTTCTCTGGCTTTATAGCATATTTCTTGCTTTTTAGCTGTTGTCACAGTCTCTGGATCAGTTACTGCAGAGCTATGGTTACCAGACTGGTCCATGCCACCCTCTCTTGAGAAGGATGTTTCACTTTTCAAAGCAGAATCTCAATGATAGGTGATTAGGGGAATATTACTCATTGCAAAAGACTCTTACCATTGTGAAACAGTTGGAAATTACTCACATTGGGCTCTCTTCTCCCTTGATTTCATGTAAACTATGTATTTTATTTTAAACTAGTTACCACTGACTCCTTACCTGACTTCTAGGGCTTGGGTGTTGACGAGAAAGTGTGTTGCCCGAGTCTTCATTTTCCTTCCTCTGTTCTGCGGTGCCAAACTGAACAATATGCCCCGTGGCAACATGAGGTGTAGCAAAATATAAGTAAGTGCAAAAGTGGACTGTTATTGATAGAACATTTAAGTGTATATAATCATTGCATGTTTCAGCTTTGTCGTGCAATATAGGCCTTGGCTGCCAAAATGGAGGTCTTGTTGAGGACTAAATTCTGCTGTCGCTTTTCAATTGCCAGGAAGGGAGTAAGGGAGCTGGAATGAAACGGATGTGACACTGGCTAAGGAGGAAGGAGGGCTGATTCTTGGCCTTCTCTCCTATCAGTGAGTTTTCATATGTCGTGGAGAGAAGGTGACTAGTTCCTTGTTTTGGCTTCCCTGCTGGCCTTCAGAACTGTGTAGGAATCCAGATCTTTGTGCTTCTGTGTGCAGTCCCAAACACCTCTGCTGGGAAGATGCGCTCCTCTGACTAGAGCGGTAACCCTCACCAAGTAGCTAGATCTCCCCCTGGTGGGACAGGGAGCAGAAAGCAGGGTTATGGCTGGACAGTAAAACTGGGAATTGGTCTGATCCTGGGGCAGCTTGAGCTGGCAGCAGGTGTGGTGTTTCTCCAGTTGAGACATTCCTTAATCCAGAGTCACAGACTCTGTAGAGCTCAGCTCCTGCAGCTGCATGAAGCTGAAGGTGTGAGCAAACAGCTTGCTGTCAGCACTGGACAAACACCTTATCTTTGCAACATCTGCCTGGCTATACACTGGCATTCATCCATAGTCTTTGCCCTTAGATGAGCGGTGAGCTGCTAGTTCTTTGAGTGGTGTAGTCTGACACTTGACTTAAAAAAAAAAAAAAA
>VZTL01000694.1:54189-98121 GCA_013400535.1 Scopus umbretta
GTACCTGGAACATGATGGCTTGCTTTCTTTGGGATATCTGGGGCTGATCATCCTCTGCTCTCAGTTAGAGCCCTTTTCAGGATAGGTGACTTCACTTGCAGCTTGACTATCTCTCATTCCCAGCTTGCTCTCTGAAGCATTGCACAGAGCTTGCTTACAGAGGGGTCTACAGGGAGGAGCCCTGTGGAGGTGAAGAGCTTGTCTTCTCTGTTTTTCCTTAACCTCAGAATAATTAACGGGCTTATGCTATCCCAAAAGATAATGGTGGTAAAGACCAGGCATTTCTGTTTTACCAGAGCAATGCCGGGCAGGGGATGTAGTGCTAGTCTTGACAAGCTGACCTTGTGGTAAAACTAAAATGTTGGGCTTTCACTGCAATTGCCCCTTGAGACAATTTATGCTGCTTATTAGCTCCAGCTGAATAACAGCACTGGTGCTAGTAATGATGACAGATGTGGAAGGAGATGGTTGATGAGAGCTCTGACTCTGCCCCAAAGAGGGGTTGTGTCTGAGGGGAAGAGCTGAAGCAACCCTGCTTGGTGTCAGGTAGAGCATCCATGGTTATCCCCCCCCAAGGGAGGAAGGTGAACCTAGGAGGTACAATACAGCATATACAGAAGGACAAGCAGTGCAGCCTCCTCATGTACATCCTGTAGGGCAGGGGGTGGAGGTGTGGTCCCCTCTGCTGTGGTTCCTGCTGTTAAAAGGACTGACTGGAGCCCATGTGAATGGGGAGAGAAGAGCCATAGCCAGTTGCGTGCTTTATACAGGTCACTAATGAAAGACGGGTGGGTGGATCTGTTTGTTTTTCCTGAGCTGGATTAAACTGTGTTATATTTCTGTGACTGAACTCTCAAAATAAAATCTCTCAGCAGTTCAGTGGTGCTGAAGGCTAAGAGAATCATTTAAACAAACAAAACTAAACCAAAAAGCTTAAAAAAAAGTGAGGCAAACTGGGGCAGATTAACTACAGGGCCACACCACAAAAAAGAGAGAAGATGGTCCAGGGCTACATTCTGCTTCAGGATCCATGCTGCTCTGTTGTTTACAGAGGTGAGACAAGTTTTGTGCCTGTTCCTGCCCTTGGCTCAGACTCTGAACCTGCTAGGCCCAAAGCATGGTTTTGAAAGCTGTCTCCTTTCCTTCTCTGCTATTGCGGCCTGTTGAGATGACTACTGCCAGTGGGTAGGTGTGAGTGCTCTAACGCTCCACATAGTGCCTGGGTGCAGAGTCTGAGTGGAAGTCGATGGGGAATACTTGATGCGGTCTCCAGAGTAGGCAACGGCTGTGACTTGGGTTAAGTGGGAGGTATCTGTGCCTGGTAGGAATCCTGCTTTGCAAAGGAGTCAAGAGCAAAGTCGCTCGCAACCTCTAGGAAAGGAAAGTGGCAGGATGTGATCAGCTTTGGGAAGAAAGCTGTGAACCCCTTTCTCTTTTCTCCCTTTGGCTGGATAGACTTATTCCTCTAACATCACTTCTGTTTCTCTTGGTGCTACACTGCTTTTCCCTGCCAGCTTATAACAAGCTATTGCTACTTGTAGGTGAAGCGGGGATCAGGCAGCTTGGTTGAAGAATGACCCACTGCTATCCTTGCACAATGCTGGAGTCTGTAATTTTACTTCATTATACTGACTGCTGCCTGTATTCAGTGCTGTAGAGATCATAAAATATTTCTGTGATAGAAGATCTTCTTTGATGAATAGCACAGAGGATGGCTCAAGTTTCCATGGCAATGCTTCTGAATGTACTTCTGTCACCAAAGAAAGAGGGACTTTCAGTTGATTAAGGTTTTGAGGGTTTTGTCTGAGAAAAGGGATGGTGGTGAGACTGCATGTTAGTTGTTTGCCTGCCTTTGGGTAATGCCTCTGACTGATACATCATCTGGGAAAGAGGAAGCTGACATTTGGCTAATGGCAGAGACGGACTGTGTCATGCAAACTACAGCTGGACTCATGGACATGCTTACTGTTCAGCTACAGGTGCAGCTGCACAATCACCCAACAGTTAAGCCTGTACCATTCTCTGCCTCTCACAGCTGACCATCTGCTAGGGAAAAGCTAATTAAACCAAAACAATTCTTGCTGGGATTAAACCCCAGCAGCAGAGAGAATTGAGTATAGTACAAATATTGTTCTCCTACTACTGGATCAGGGTTGCTGCTTTATTTGTACTTAGAAAGAATTCCAGGCTATTCAACTCAGTTGCTGTCAGGTAGGTATTTTAGCTCACGCACACCTTCCTTCTCTTTGCTATCCCAGATTGCTCTTGGTTTCGGTGCAAGAAATAAGGCTGTGTCTTGCTGAACTGTCCTGCAGTTCCTTTCTTATGACAGCTGAGGCTGTTTTTCTTTAACATGGAATTTCATGCAAAAACTGCACAAAGCTGTTTTTTCTCCTAGTGCTTCAATTTCTTTGCTTATGGAATGGAAATGTTCCTGCCTTCTTCATTGCATGTATTTGTGGTGAACATGAATCCTAGAGTTAGTGTGGGGCCATGTAACCTTATAATTGATAGAAGCTACCAGTGTGACTCTGAGACTCAAGACCAAACAGTTTATTGCAAAAATGTGCCTGCAGCCCTTTGAGAGTTGAAATTTAAATCTCATAAAATAGAAAATGTGGAAGTGTGGTTCCCTTAGCAACTGAACTCTTGTGTGTACCTACAGTCCATGTTGCTATATGATCAGGTCTTCAAAATAGCTTTTTCAGAAAAATAATAAATTAAATGGACTTAAAACTCTGGTTGATTTCATGGCTGCTGCTAGTACTCAGCAGAAGTGACAGCTCACCAAGTTGTTCAGAGTTGTGGCACAATTTAGTTTCTGAAGGCCAATGAGGGATTTAGTTCTCTGCAAGGGACTCTGAGAGGATTCTCACTATTGTCTTTCCATGCTGAACATGGAAAACTTTTACTGAAGAGGAAATTAGTTCTGTATATGGTAGCTCAGAGACAGCAGTAAAAGGCAGCAGTGAGGAGAGGGTGATGGTTGAGTTGCTGGAGTGGATGTGAGGAAGGTTGGAGTGAGCTTGAAGAGACCCGATTGAAGAAGCAGGTAGAGATGAAAGTGAGAGAACCAAAAGAATGAAGATAAATTAAGTCTTGATATTCAGGAGGGAAGGTTCAGATGGTTTTGAATGAGGTATGGAAAAAAAACCAGTAATTTTGGAGTTGCTGGGATTTAATTTTGACAAATATGTTTCAGGGGGAAATGCTGCAGGAACTGAGGAGATGAGAGGTGATTTTAGAGTATGGATTTGTCGCGTGTTAGGTCTGTGACCTCAGACTTGTTTTATGTGTGTGCTTACCCCACAGTTAGCAAGAGAACTTCATATTTTGGTAGAAGAGGGACAGTAGTGAGACCATGCCTGGGGGCAGTTAGATAACGTGCTCTAACTCCACTCCAGTTTGCTCAGATAAGCTGTTGGTGAGCCATACCCTTAGGAATGAGCAAGTAGGGAGCATTGCCTTTCTGGTGTCTGAACTGCCCCAGGTATTTTGGACATCAGCAAGCAAAAGCTGCGTGGGTGTATGGAAAGCAGGGTATAGCGCAAGTATTTATGATCTCCCTTCCCCTTTTGCTTGCGGAGAGTAGAGAAAATGTTACGCCATCCTGGTCTAAGCATTATTATGATGTTTAGTTGGCATAGGAGCAGTAAAACTTTCAAGTCATATAAATGTCAATACCTTTAATACCTTACTATACCTTGTGTAGTGTGGTTAGCTTATATTGATTCTGAGAGAGAGATGTCTCTCTGGGTTTTTTGGAAGAAGAAGGAAAAAAAACCAAACCAACAAACAAACCCCAGCAAAAACTTATTTGGAAATAGAAAAGGGAAAAAAAGGGTTAACTTAATATTGGTAAGGATTTTGCCATTGCAGGGAAGTTGTAGTGCTTTAACTTAATCAGATTAGAAACAGCTATGATTATATTAGTGCAGCATTCTTGTATAGGCATCCTTAATTTAGTTTGTGTCTTGTATCTATCTATTTAACTTAAGCTGATTCAACGTAAAGTGCTCTTAAACTGAATTAAGAACATTTACCCATGAGGCTTATACTGCTTTACGTTATTTTCTAAGGCAAATTAATTTAATACAGTGTATATGTAGACAAGGCCTTGGGGAAAAAGCTGATCCTTTTTATTACTTGCTGAACAGTATGTCATGTTTGGCTGCAGCCATGTGATTGTGGAATGAAAGAGCCTGTTGTGGTGCATGTTGGTGGAGGATGGGCGAACTGATCATTGCAAGCCTTTGTACAACTTGGTCGTTCTTAGCCATAGTGTTCAATTAAAGTAGTTTGATCCTCCTTATAAATTAGGTTTTTACTTGTCTAGAACAGGTGTGAGACCCCTGAAATGTTATTTTAAGGTTCCTTCTCAGCCTGCCAATAAGAGTGCCTGGTTAGCGTACTGTATATGCAGCAAAAGCAACATCTCAAAACTTTCACAAATGTTTAATGTTTCAAAAGATTCAAGTGGCTGAGCAGGTTTGAGCTGGACTTTTCTACAGCTAGGCAAAGCTTGGAAGAAATTTCAGCCAATTTTGATACTGTTTCCCAGTCACTATCTCCCCCTGGTATGCGCCTCAGTATGTATGGTGACTTACGCACATACAAAACTCATGGCCAAAATAGAAGTTACCACGCAAGTACTGCAGATGTCAGTTCTCTTTCTTGTTGAAAAGGATAAATCTAGTCAATACATCTTGTGTTTTCTGCTTGCGAGTGAAGGCTCTGTGGGAACAAAACCGGCACTTGAATTACTCCGCAAGCGTGGTTGTAGTGATAGCATTTCAGAGTAAAGCTGGCTGCTGTAAACAGCCGATTCATTTCTTGAAATTTGCTTTTGCCAGCACCTGCAAGCATCAGGACTGGACTTAAAGTCTCCTCAGCATTGCAGATGCTCTGTAGGCTGGGTCACTGCAACAACTTGTCCATCTGTCCTCTGTAAATAGTGCAAATAACATGCTCTGCTCTGTTGTCTGGCTGTGTAGATACTGCATAGTGTGTTAGCCATATGTGCATCACTGCAACTTGTAAACAGAGGGAATGTTTTGGAGAGCGTATTGAGGCAAGTATATAGATTGCAGTAATGGAGCATTCTCTAGCATTGCTATAGTCTCTGCTAGAGGCATGGCTCAGTGACGTTCAGCTGCCTGGCACTGAGGAGCTGGCGACTAGTTTTCCCAGAAATTCTGAAACTGAAGGCTGAAACAAGAGGAGTGCTGATATTAATTGCTGGGGGTTGTGTGAGACTTAGGAAATACTTACAGGGGCTGAGAGTCCGCTTCCAGGTGGTTGAAGAAATTAAGCTGTTCCTACCTTGTCCTAGTTAAATGCCTTTTGATTTTATGCTCTAGGAAGGTAATGTATGATTTATTTTTTTTTTTCTTTTTTCTTCCCCTCCTACACGGCCCAGGAGCTGACAGAGGTCTGGGAAGGGAATTCCTGCATGTTGATTTTCTACAGAAATCTTCACCCACTCCCACCTTTACTTCTCTTCAAATATTTACTTGCTGTAGCCATTCCCTAGCTTGTGTTTGAGAAAGTTCAATGCCATGGCTCCCAAATTTCCCTCATGTGATCTACCAGCTTTTTGCCAGATACAAGTTGTTAGAGTATCGAGATTTGCTTTTTCTGGCAGGGCCCAGACCATTATTTTCAGGAACTATTGAGAGTTCTCCTAATCTCCGTGAGTTGCTTTCTAATGATTTGGTCTACATATCTTTAAATATGAGAGAAACGTGCTCCAAAAGTCTTCTCGTGAAAGATCTTAAAAGAACACAGGTAAGAAGACAGAGTGAGGAAGGACATGAAACCCAAGGTGCAAAGACAAAGAGGCCCTTGAATTTTGTAGCCTAAACCACCTTGTGAGAGTTGAAAGGATCACTGAACAAAAGAGGTCAAGCTAACGGGATCACTGAACAAACTAACACAGGCTTCTGGTGTGTCAGCGTATCTGGATGAGAAGCTGTCATTAGCCCCCAATGTAGCTGTCAGGTAAAGGTAACTTGGCAAATGACCTTTTGCCAAGCTGGTGCTTGTGCAATTTCAGATGCAGCCATTAAAGTTGGTTCTATGCTTTTATATGCATTAGAAAGCTAGTGTTCATTTCCTGGTCAAAATCTCCCCTGGGTATTTTTATTCTCCATTAACATTCCTTATGGGGATTGGATTCGGGTCCTTTGCTTCCTGTACTCTTCCTGTTCAGATGTTAATCAGCTGTTGCATTCTATTCCAGTTACATGTTAGCGATGTTAGTGTTTCTTGGGCAATGCTGATCTGTCCTGGCTTTTATAAAACAGAAAAGCTAAGCTGCTCTTAACACAGCAAAGAGAGTAGATAATAAAATGCATACTTAAGGATATGGAGTGCATCTGAATTAGGGGGACTGGGATCTTTGTACTGTGGAAGAAGGGAGTGGGACTGTAAGAAAAGTGCAATTTTGATTACTTTTAAGAGACTTCCGCAGGGTGCAGTGGGTATGACAGACACATGATATGTCCGGTGGTATTTACATTCAACAAGAACTATGTAAGACTGTAGAGTCTAGGGATTTCATTTTCTTTGGAAATATGTTAGGTGTTAAGTAGGGCTTGTCACATGGACTGTTGTTCAACAGCTAGCCTGATCCCTTTTTCTTGATAGCTCTTGGAATTGTTCCCATGCAGGGAACAGGTTTCTGCCTAACAGTCAAGGTTAATTGGCATGGAAAAGCAGGAATGAGCAATAATCCTCCTGAAACTCAATTTTAATCCAAGAGTCACTATAATGCTATTACTCAGATCTGAATCATGAACATTAATGTACAAGTAGAACTGAGATGCGAGTTTCTGCACCAGGACCTGTCATCCTTTTATTTTAAAATGAGCTTCAAAGTAGCCAGCAGCAGAATGGATCTGAATGTACTTTTAATTGAGATGCCTTCCCTGAATGAAAAGATCTCTCTCATTAAATGATAAAGTGTCCTTTAATAACTTTGCAGTCCTTTTCCATCATACTCGACACCAGCAGTCTACAGGTGCTGCGTTTAACTTCATACAGCTTGTTTGTCTGTCCTGGGCAAGACGCCTTGATGCAGTTATTGCATCATCCATCTTGCTGATTAGTTGTCTTGATCGTGCTTAGTGCAGCAGCTTCTCACGTAGTCTGGCTTGAGACAAGTGGAGGCTGAGGTTGCCTCTATCCATAAGCGCAAGAAGGCAACTGGACAAGTCGCTCTTGCTTTTGCTTCTGATGATGCTAGTGAAGAGACATTGTTGCCTCCTAAAGTAGGATGTGCCTGGATATGTATTCAGAGTACAGGTTGGCCTGCACAAAGTGAAAATTCTAGGTTAGCTGTGGTGATCAGATATGTGGCACAGGACAGTGGCAGCATTTTTTTTTACATGTGGGTATTGCATTTGGAGTTTTCTGGAGTACACTGACTCTGTGATATGCAATTAATGTTTCTGTAGTGTTGCATTAGAAACAAATGTGACTATGAATGTGTTACGGAAGGTATTTTCTCTGTCATACAAGTTTATCTTTCTGAATAAAAAGCAAGGTTAAAGAAATGCTGGTTTTAAGAGGAAAAGGCTGGAAAGATGACACTGTGCCTGAAATAAGAAACATTTTCTGACACATAATCGCCATATTTCTTTTGAGGAAGAGAGGCTGCTGACCCTGAACACTGGTAAAGCAGGTTGTTTATAAGGTCGGAAAAGGCAACACAAGGGAAGGTGGTGATGAGGAAAACCCTGCAAGTCCTCTGACTCTTTGCAGGGAACGTTCAGCTGCTGCAACAGCAAGCAGGCAGAAACTGTGTGCATCCTAGAGCCAAAGCTAAGTATTAGCTACCTCAGCCCTCAGGGGACTTGCCAAGTATCAGGAAGACAGTAGATGCCTACAAAGGTTGCTTTTTTTTCCTTTTGTGCTTTCCCTTTTTGTCCAAAGTGTTCCTTTTTGGACCTTTTTTTGTATGCTGTGGACCTCTTTCTTGTTAACTGGGGACAAAGTGATGCTAATGGGTTTTGCATGCATGGCAAGTGGCTGTTAGTTCTGTGGGCCCTGTACAGAATAGTTTTAAGCAATTCTGTGGTAGATCACATCTGTTCCTGGTGTATGGTAAAGATTTTGCCTTTCTCAGGTCCCACAGAGAACATAGCTGTTCTGCAAGTGGATTTTGCACTCAGGGATGCTTTCTGGTAAAAACAGCTAGAGTCAAGCTTGTATACTGCCTGTGCAGCTGCACTCAGTCACTGTCACTGCATTTCGTCACTGTGAAGAGCAAAGAGGTTGTATGTGTGTTTTGTCTTTGTGAGGGGCTGGAGGAATCCTCAGCTTTTTGCATTAACAAAGCAAACGGTTAGGTTTCCACTGCAGTCTTCTGACCCTTTGTGTGTTTGTGTCCATTTGTCTGAAATATGTGACTGTTGCTGATGCTGATCAGTGTGAGCCCAAGCCCTGTAGTCCTCAATGAACCATTCCAGTGAAGCCGTAACTGTCAGTGAGCTTAGAAATGAGAGTGAAACTACAGTGGGTTGTAGCTAGAAGACAGTGGAATTGGAGCTACTGCAGATGATAGCCTGCTAGGAAGAGCACTGTAAACGTGAAGGAACATTACTGATGAGAGATGGAAAGGGCAGATAAAAGGAGCCAGGAGGTTAAGTTTCCTCTTGTATTACAGTGCTAATTAGAATAGCTGAAGAGCTACCTCCTTCTGTAGCTCTGGGCTAAAGCTGAGCTTCTCCAGGGTAGTCAGCATGTAGACTTGACAGCAAACTTCTTCAGAGAGAGGCTTGTGAATAGCATGGTGAGCAGAATTAGTGCCACTTTCTATTTCTGGATATTTCCTATGTCCATTTCTGCTTTGGAGCATGAGGTCTGTCTATTCTGCAGAGAGTATCTGCTCCTCTCTGAATGGAGGTGTGGTGAATTGAGCCACCTTGGGATTCTCTCTCTGTAGTAGCAAAGGATGCTTGGGTATTATAGGCAAGGAGAGCTTAACTGTGCTGTTCAGGGCAGGAGAGTCTGCAGAACAAAACTAGGTTGGTGTGGCAGGGTGATTGGAGCAGAATGACAGAGGCTGGAGTCCTGGTGTTGGACAGGAATGCAGGTGGGGAAGCAGTGACCTCTGGAGCCATCTAGAAAAAAAAAGCTGCCTTTCAGAGGTCTGCATAGGCATCCTGCTCAGTGGAGAGACGGTTAAAAGACCTTCCTTTTCTGGGACACAGTGAAGGCAAGGAGCTTATTTCACTGGAGGGTCTTGGCATTAGATAGTAGCCTGATGGCGCAGCAGTTTGCTGCTGACTCCTGCCCTGGCACCTGACTGTGGGTTGCTCTATGCATGCCTGGCTGTTGTGCTGATAGGTGACTGACACCAAGTTTCCTTTCTCATGTTTCAGGAGCTGTTGGCCAGATGCTGCTGGATGCTGACAGGGGAAAGCTGGTTCGGAGACAAGCAGCCAGAAATGTTTGGACACGTCGTCACTTTAGATCTGTAAGTCCTTGTTTGAGGGAAAGTTGCCTGGAGGCACTGTGAGTCTCTGGAAATTCTCAGATCATGAGGGTAGGTTTCAAATCCCGGTATCTTTTCCAGGTAGGTGGGGATGAAATGGCAGGTAGCATAGTTGCTGGCTCTGGGGTAGGAAGCAGGACGGTCCTGTTTGAGCCTGGGGAACTGTGTGCTGAGAGACAGGGAGGTCTTTGATGTGTTCGTTCTGAGCACCTCTGCAATGGAAATGTGTGTGGACCCATGGGTGCAGCTGTTCCTGGAAGCCTCTGCTTGTCTGCCAGCCCATGTGGCTGGTGGCTTTGCTTTGATGCTGAACCAGCTCTTGCTGGGAGTCAGTGGAAAAGCAGATTCAGAGTATGCTGGCCTGGTCCTTCCTGGAGGTGCACATTCTCTGTCTTGCTCTCTTTCTCCCCCCGTGCTTTACAGTTTGTCCTGCAGAGTAGCTATGCTGTTGTGAAGCTGTTTTTTCCTGTGCTAGTTGAGGCCCGACTATAGCATTGTAGTAAGGAAAGGGGCCAGACAGCTTGTTGGGGCAGAGCCAGCACTAGGGCACCTTTTCAGTTTGTTTTGGCAAATCTTGAGTTTGCGTGGTCCTGGTTGCCTGCCTGTTCCATTCACCTTCAATCTGGCTCTCCCTGTGTGCGTACAACTGCTCCACACCCTGCACTCCTGTCCCGCCTCCCAAGGCTTGGTGCCATTGACAGGAAAAAAGTAGCACAGCAGCAGAAGTGCATCAGGGAAGGGAAGGCTCCACTGTAGTCTCTCTTGTGCTAGTGGCAGAGTAATGGCCACTGAGCTACGTTCTTACAGCTGGCTCCCAGATCAACCCAGTTCTCTTCTTGTAGTGATGGGTTTTGAACAGAGAGGAAGGTTGTTTCTGAACTTGTGTTGTATTCCTGGTTGGCTGGACACTATTTTGCAGAAGCCTATTAGCAGCAAGGGAGAGCATGGCACGCTGCTTGCTGGAAGTCAGAGAGTAGCTTGCCTTCCTCTCTTGTGGAGGTGTGGGTTATCACAGCTGTAGGCACAAGGACATAATGTTTTGGCTCAAACAAGTGTCTGATAATTGCCAGCTCATTTGTAGGTGAGAAACACTGTCTTAAAAGGAGTGAGGTAATTGTTAGCATTACCAAGCCTCTGTACAGAAGGCTTCAGAGTTAGCATCCCTCTGCCATAGTGGGGAAGATTAGCTGGGAGGGTCCCATTTCAAAGGAGGTTTAGTCCTTCCTGGAACCAAGGTTCCCTTGAAGCTATTGCTTTATGAATTTTAAGTTTGTGTGATCCCAGTTGCCTGAGTGCCTCGGATGTGTCCTTGCCAGGTGCCTTTCCAGCTCTTTCTGGGTTATGTGGCCTACCTATCCTAAGCTAATTTCATTTACTTTCAGAAGATCTGGTGTTTTGATGGATGCTAACCTATTTTTTTCTTTTCTTCAGGGCATCTGAGTGAGCGTCCCTGCTTCATGAGGCTTTGAACTTGAGCCCAGGCTGGTAAGTGCCCAGCTCCTTGTGGGCTAGAGAAATTATTGTGATTTCAGCTTGGGATATCTCCATGTGCTTCTCATGTCCTTAGCCTGGCAGGAATTGACAGAAGAGTTCCCTAGATCACCTGTTTGATGGTGGCGTGGTGTTGACAAACCTGCTTCTGGTCAGGATTTCAGCATTCCTCTTTGAAGAAGAGAAATGTCTTTCCAGCAAGTCAGACCCATCTGTTTTGCTTGGGGGTGCAGTGGAATGTGTGTTCAGTATGCTGGATGTGATTTTTTCTGAAGTATTGGAGATCTCTTTACCTATTTGAGTTTTTTGAGGAGAAGGGACCTTGAGGGAATGACTGCAGCAAGGGGGAGTTTCCAGCATTCTGATGGTGGAGATTTACAGGTTAGTCCTAGGAAGTTGTTCATGTCTGTGGAAAGGTGTGAGAAACTTTTGTGAGCTTGTGTTTCTAGCAGAGTGGAGGACAGCTTGCAAAAGTTTCTGTGAACTGTAAAAAGCCTATTGTGGCTTGGAACCACTCTGTGCTTGGTGCAGACACCTCACACTTGCCAGTCCTCCCACGGGATTTAGTCTAAGTGTTGAGAAGATGTAGCTAGGCAAGAGTGGATAAGAATTGGGAGAGAATTCTTGGGAGTCCCTTTAGACTCTTAGCATGTAAAACTCCACTGGGCAAAACTCAAAGCAAGTGAAGCCTGCTAGGTGACTGGCCCAGTGGTATCCATTAACTGCCTTGAAGGTATGTGAATGGGAGTCAAATGGCCCTGCCTGTGGAAGAGGGGAGAGGGTGATCTGAGTTGAGGTGGGTCCTGTACTTTGAAGTGCTGGAGGTCAGGTGCTGAGGATTGCAGAGCTGCTAGGCTTGATCAGTGTAAGGATCCAGCAAGGGAAAGGGGAATAAGTGGGTGCTTACCCCAAATATAGGGGGACTATTAACAATGCATATGTTGTCATTGGGGAAAGTCTGTTATCGGGCTCTGCAGGGACTGCTCAGCATCTTCGAGACTTCTTGTCTTGTGTACAGTGGGGTGGTTGAAGTCCTGGCTGCTTGGGGGGAAGTCTTCCTGCCCTCCACTGCAGCCCCAAAGTGGTGGAAAGGAAGGAGATTCTTCCATGTGTACAAGATAGCTGCTTTCCTTCTGCCCCATTTTTTGCTCTTGTACTGCTACTGCTCCTGCAGCAGGAAGAATCGTGCCCAGCACGGCTGGGGTAAAGGGTCTAATCTGGTCTTTCTACTAGTGGTACTGTTGCATGTTGCAAAATCTGGCCTTAAGTACCAACATCAATGGCACTGCACCCTAATTTGATGCCACCTGTGACTTGGGGAATAGTCTTTGTCTTTTCTGACAGAGTGAGCTGTTGTAATGATATAGTGCTGCCTCCTGACAAGCTTCCTGTGGTCTGCTTGATTGGGGTTCCAGTGTAAGCCTAAAACTTCAGGGTTTGAGCTCTTTAATGGCTGGAGTCTCCTCCCACATCGTCCCTGCTGACAGTGACAGCACATGATCAATAACTCCTGCTCCAGCTGTCACTGCTGCCTGTAAGGCTTGCAGTTTCCATATTGGAAAAGGCCTTTCCTAAAGAGCCTAATCAATATGCTGCTGTGAGGTCTGTTCTCGTTTGCTATATATAATCCACACACAAACTACGTGAGTGAGCGTGTGTAGAGGGGGGGAGAGGATGTGCCAGCCCTCTGCTCTCACTGGCTGGGAGAAGGACACAGCTACCTCTTACTTTCCTCCCTCTCCTGCAGCTGCTGCTCAAGGCTTGTGGCCACATCCTTTCCCTGCTCTATTAGCGTTCTGCATGGGGACCTGCTCTGGGACTCCAGGGGAGCCAGATTCCTGCTGGGTCACTTCTAGGGTTCGATGGAGCGCCTGTGACTCTCTCTTCTGTGCACTTTCTGCTGTTGGTAGGTAACCCGCTTTCGGAGCCACGCAGGTGGGAGGATGTCGAGCACAGCTCCATCAAAGAAGCCTTACCGCAAGGCACCCCCGCAGCATCGTGAGATCCGCCATGAGGTACCCATCATTCGTGACGACCAGGATGGAGTGATCTTGGCTGAGCAGAGTCAGGTAACAGCTTGCCGGGTGGCAAAGGGCTTAACACCACTGCACCAGCAAACAGGGTTTAGTTACACCGAGGCAGGTCAGCTCAAGCAGGCAGAGGGGTTTGAGGTTTGCAACCTGAACTTCTCCTCATCGTGGTCCCTGGAGTCCAGCAGTGAGAAGGAAGTGACAGGGTGCAGAGCAGAGTTGAACATCAAGAGCCAGACTGTCTCACCAGCACTTCCATGTGGTGGGAAGATGGGGCAGCGAAGTGGGAAGCGGTGCCCAAACCGCAGTCACGGGCACCTCAGCAAATTTGTGAGTCGTAGCATGGAGACAGTTGTGGTGTCTGGGGATGAAAGACACCATCCCACTTGCTCTTTCAAGAGCAGAAGCCTGGAACGCTCGCTTATGTTTAAAGAGCCTCCTGAAGTCCTGACACCAAGGAAGTTTCGGGTCTCCTCTACACACCTGCCTCTCAAAGGGATCCTGAAGCAGACCAACATGACAGGCCCATGCACTGAGAGCTTACACAAGTCCCGCTCAGTAGAGACGCTTTCCCGTGGCCGTGGCTCACGCAAATACAGTGATCCTCAGCTCTGCCTCAGCCGTAGGGAGAAGCGTTCGCTGGAGCACAGCAGCAGCAGTGCCGCTGACTCTGTCAAGCGCAGGGAGAAGATCACAGAGGAAAAACTGCAGTTCTCCAAATTCCTGGATGAGATTACCCAGCGGGTGCTGAGTCCCATCCGCTTGCGCTCACTGGGAGAGACCAGGGGAGCAGAACAAGACCAGAACTCTCCCCTTTTCACCAGAAGCTCCATGCCAGAAGGCCAAGGGGAAGGTCACCTGCAAGGGGTCAAAACCAAGCGTGCAACTGAAAGATCCTCCTGCCCAAGCAGAAGAAAAGCAGAAAAGAAATGTGAGGGTCTGGGAATGGCTTCGTGCCAGAGAAAGTGTGCTGAGGAGGCTGAGAAAGCTTCTAGACTAAGAAAGAAACCCATCCTTGGGAGGAAGGACAGTAAGGAAAAACTCCTTTCCTTGGAGAGAAGGGTAGTAGATCTGTGTCAGTATGAGCTGCAGCAGCTGGCAGACCTGGGGCTGGCAGGGACATCCTCTGGGCAGAAGCACTCATTGTCTTCATGGAAAAGCAGTGCAGAGGGCAGAAGGGATGAAAGCAGTCCCTGTTCACGGCTGTTACAGCCACACCACCTGTGTGCTAAACTTGGGCAGAAGCGTGCAGTGGAGCCGAACTACCCAGAGAAAGGATCCTTCTCCACTCCAACACGCTGGAGTCGGGAGGAGGGGCCTACCCCATCTAGATCCTCCCCTTCCTTCAGCCTGGCACTAAACAAGGTAGGTGCCAGGGCCACCTGCTCGCAGACAGGGGTCTCACAAAGGCCAAAGCCCCCACCTGGATCTTATCTAGTTTGTAATGCCAGTGGGGAGAGTGAGAGCAGGCCCCCAGATACCATGTTGTGGGTGCTTAGTCACCAGAAGCTGCCCTCTTGTGGGTGCCACTCATGGCTGTGCTCCAGGTTGGGTATGTCTTTCTGGGAGGAACCAGCTTCCCTTTGGCCCCCAGGAGTTAGGAAGGCAGGTGCTATTCTCCCCACTGCAGACTTCCCAGGTGTTAGCAGGTTGGAGGTCCTCCAGGCTGTGGGGCAGATGCTCTGTTGTCAAGATGTGTTGGGATGCTTCCAGTGCTTTGTGTGTGCCCTGTGCCTAGCTGTCTTGGGGTACTGGATCTTTGTATGATGGCTGTTTCAGGTCTTTGCAAGCCTTCTCCTCTTTTCTCCAGCCTGCTTTGGGGCCATTGCCTTATTTTAATAGGAATCACATTGTCCATTTTGCCTGATCACTAGTATCTGCTGGGTGTGTATTTGTGGGAGTAGGGGAGACAGTTGCTAGATAATTCTGCATGAATTAACCAATTGCCCTGTGGGGTCAGGATGTAAGAAAAGAATGGATTGATGCTTTGCCTGTAGGGACAGGAGGTAAGAACCATTATTTTAAAGTGTGAGTTGATGACAGAAGCAGCCCCATGATGTCTTAGGGCCAGGACTGGGGTGGTTTGCCTTCTGTAATATTGCTAGCAGCTCAATAACCTCATCCACAGGTTGAGTGGCATGGCTGTGGCATCGCCTCAGCCTAGAGCTGGCTGTGATGCTTAATGGACAATCTAAAGTGTGGCAGCACTTTGGGTTTCTGCGGTGCTATTGGTACCAAGCATGAAAAATAGTCCATGGGCAGCTTGGACTTTGTGATAATGGTCAGAGTCTTGGGCTTTCACAGAAAGTATGGTTGTTTCTAGTGCTAATTAGATCTCTCCCAGCTGTGCTGGCAGGCAGCAGCCATCTTGCTGGTTAACACAGAGGGTGCAAAGGAAGTGAGAATGGCTGAGCCATGTGCTTTTGTGACTGCGTTTTGTCTCCTTGTTCTGTGGGTCCCTGCTCCAGCCATCTCTGGGGTTCTTGCCCGGAGCATTGATTTCTTTCACAGGCTTTTCTGACCTTTTCTGTTTCTTCTGCTATCCCGGAATAGTTGCAATGGTTGGTTTCAAGTCTGCAGAAAGAAACCCTTTTCACAGCACAGTCTGGGTGGTGTAAATGGTAGACACATTTTTCGGCTCCCAAATGATTCTCTCATTCTTTTTATGGGGCTTCAAGGGTGTTGTGGTTGCTGTGGTGACAATTTAATCCTCGGTGTATGCTGGCCTTTGAGATTCCTGCTACCCACTAACTGTGGATATGTGGAGAAAGCTGAAACAGCAGCTGAGGTGATGATGTTACCAGAGATGCTGAGATTGCACCGTGGGAGAGTAAAGTTACTGACTTGTGTGGTAGTTTCTAGTCTAGCTCTTCTACCTTGAACCAGAACACACAGTCTGTCTTGGTATCAGACAGCCGAGTGCTGTGTACAGGTCCTAGCAGCTCTAAGCTTGCCTAGCATGACCTGTCAGAGCAGGTGAGCAAGAGTACCAGCTAGGGTCTGGCAACCTTTAGGACAGTGTGAGAGACCAACTCCTCCTCTGAAAGAATCTCACAGCTGTTTTTTTCCCTATGCAGGAACCCTTGACGGATGCAGAAAGGATGAAGTAAGTGTCCTGCTCCCCCTTTATGCCTGTCATATTGCAACTGTGTGGGTGCTGATTCCTCACATCCTGCCTGTGCCACCTGCACAGTGAAGCTGACTGGCCCTGCAGGCTCCTCTCAGGTCTTCAATCTTCTTGGGGCCATGTGGGCAGAGCTTTAGTCTGTGCCTTGCCAACGTCTGCCTTGCATGTCTCTTCCCCTTGAGGGGGAGGGAACATAGACCCACAGTGCAGGTGCAGGCAGAGGAGTTGGTGGGTGTGAAAGAAAGCAGGAGATGAAGCCTTTAATACGGGTGGAGAGAGGAGTGCCTTTTTCAAGCCTTCTTGTTGTTACCACTGTTTTAGTGTAAGCCACCAGAAGCAGTACACAGAGGCCTGCTGCTGGCTGAGGGTGATAGCTGAGCCCTTTGCTAGTGGTGGTGTGTGGGGCACAGACAGCTGCTAGCACCGAGCTCCAAGCCATAGTGAGGGCAAAGCTTGCACTACCAGAAAGAAGCTGTGCTTCTGGATTTCTCCGAGCAACTGAGCACAAAGGAATGAAAAACAACAGGAAATCCTTGTGACCACGAGGCATGTCCTGGCTGGGGAGGAATGGAGCAGTTTGTGTTGGAATTGGGTTGACTGGCAGCTGTGATCACATCTGTAAACGCACCCCATCACCTCTGCTTCTGGGTAGAAGGGTGTATGGAGTCTTCTTTCCACCAAGTATTAAAGATGTGAGGGCTTTTGAACAGTTTCAGGGGAAGGGAAGGTGATTTTACTCTTTTTGCCTTTGACTCTTCTAACCTGGACTGGGATAAATTATTGAATGGGTTTCATTCACCAGTGACGGACACTGGAGCCATGCAGCTCATCTGGCTAGTGGGCACCGTAACCTGAGAGTGAGCTGGGAGCCATAGCTGGCCAGCTGGCATGTGCTTCTTTGCCCCTGCTCCAAGAGGGTTTGAGTCTCCCTCTCCTGACAGAGATGCAACTCTTGCTGCATGTGCTGGATTCTTCTGCCAGTTCAGTTCCTGACTTCCTGGGGCCTCTGTGTGGGCTCTTGGGCCCTACAGCAGGGCAGCAGGGTGGGGGTGCTGGTGTGGAGTATCCCTTGTGCACTCAGTGGTACCTTGTTCCTGTGTGCCCCAGGCTTCTGCAGCATGAGAATGAGGAGCTGCGCCGACGGCTGACATATGTGACTAACAAAATGGAGGCAATGGAGAGGGAGCTGGAGTCAGGTCAGGACTACCTGGAGATGGAGCTGGGCCAGAACCGTGAGGAGCTGGAGAAATTCAAAGACAAATTTCGTAGGTATGAAAAAGAAAACAAGTGGAATAGAGTTAGAGAGATTCCTCCCACCAAGGACTCCCTCAGCTGGCATGAGCAGGCTGTGCCCTGTTGTGTAAATCAGAGGCGTTCTGCATCCTCAGAAGGGCACACCCCTAGACTGTAGGGCATTTAAAGGCTCTGCAGCCGTTGCTTCTTCCACGGCACAGTGTAGTAATACTGCCAGTGCAAGGGGCTGACAACAACAGGGAATTCTTCATCTCTTGGATGTAAGGCAGGATCCAGCTTGGATGGTTACCCCGCATGTGCAAAAGGAGCCACTGAAGAAAATGCATCACCACTTTACCTGAAAAGTACCTCAGTTAAAAATCAGTGCCAGTCACTGGTCACATGCTTATGCATGACATAGCTCAGAGGAGTCCTCCAAAGTCATTCAAACCCTCCCCTGCAAGATTCTTTCACCCAGCCAGCCTTATCTTGCTTCCAGTAACTTGGGGTCTGGAGGCCATTATGTGGCAGAGGTGAGGCACAGTTATGATGCCTGGTTGTCTTAGTACTGTGAATACCAGTCTTTCTGGAGTTGTGGAGTTGGTGGTTTGGTTGGCAGCTATGAAGGGGACTTGAGTGCCTGAGATCCATTCCCATGTGTATGTTGTTTCTGTAGGTTGCAGAACAGCTACACTGCTTCCCAGAGAACCAACCAAGACCTGGAGGAGAAGCTGCATGCCCTGGTAAGTGCCCTAATAAGACACTACAGAGAGGAGGTGGAAGAGACCCGTGTGTTAGGAGCAGATCGGGGAAGGGGTCTTAGCTTTACCCAGCAGATGGGGCAATGGGTGACGGGTGAGATTCTGGCCATGACCATCTACTCCCATTCCGGCTGGTGTCATGAACTGGTCTCTTGATTTACTGAGCCCCTACTTGGTCATGCACATGAGCTTTGGTTCCCCACAACATAATTGCATGGTATTCCGTCATGTTGCTTCAGTCCCTCTCAAAATGCCAGGGATGTGTCAGCCAGTTTTGGGGTGGTCATCCTGGGAGGACGGGGGCAGTCAGAGCAGAACCAATGTGCATGTATGTCTGTTGTGTGCATTCATAACACTCATGGCTGTTTCTTTTCTCTCCCTCCCCCTCTCTCTCTTTCTTCTCCCCATGCTGCTGCTGGCACACGCTGGGTGCACTCACCTCTCAGGCCTCTCTCAGCCAAAGCTGGATTTTTGCAGTTGCGTCTTTTCGTTTGTGTGTTTTTTCTTTTTCCTCTTTACGTGTCTCAGCCTGTTGGTTTCATTGTCAGTCCCACACACACCATCCCAGATGGAGGGGCCCCAGCCCTCGTCCAGCCAAGGGCTCACCTGGTATCCAGCAGCTGCCCGCAGATGCAGCAGGTCTTAGCTTGCAGTGCTCCATCTTAAGAGTGTTTGACTCCGAGCCAGCTGGAGCATGGCGTGCTGGGAAGTGGTGCCCATAAGCTGTGGCACTGCACAAGATGTGGATGGCTGTGAGCCTCGTTTGCTCCCTTTCCTTCCCTTCCCCTTCTGTGCTGTGAGCAGGCAAGTCAAACAGCTGAGATGCTGATTGCTTCCATGTAGCCCAGGATGAGACTTCTTTGGTTCTAGCACTTGAATTTCTCGGATTAATATTCATTGTGCTGGTGCCTGAAGAGGCTGCATATGTGGGAAGCACTGCCCTCCCCTACCCCTTTGTGTGTCGCTGTGCTGTACCCCTGATGCACAGCTGGGCCCTGGTGGTCACAGACTCAGAGCAGACTGGGGAAGTGTTGAAGGAACTTCTTGAGAAGAGGATGGCTTCGTTGTTCTGAGCTGTTACCCCTCTCTGCTGTTACATCTGGGTCTCTATCAGCCTGGTACCTGAACTGTTAGCGAGTATAAAGAAGCAAGGTTGCCTGCTTTAGGGAAGGCAGTAACTGAGCTCCAGATGAAGCTGCACAGGACGTTTTTTCTTACTAGAGTAAAGCCTGAGCTCTTTCAGGATGCTGCCCTCTCCCTGCCAAACAAACCTTTTGTCCATTCAGCATTGACTGCTGGATCTTTATGGGCAGTATTCTCATTCTGTTGCCCCAGAGAAGAGGGCTAGGTATCACAAGCTCAGAGGTCTTTGCTGCTGGTGGCAGGATGGGATTGACTGCTTGAAACCACTAGCTTTCCACCAGGCACAGTGTGAACCAGGGCAGAGAGGAAACATGGTTGTGCTGCAAGAAGAGATACTGCATTAAGGAGGTTCAAACTCAACCTGTTGTCTCTGTAACTAGCAGAGTGGCTGGCTCCATTTGGCCTTTGGAGTCCCTCCCTTGGTGAAGAGCCAGGCTGTCCCCCTTGTCTGTCTGTCTGGAATTTTTTGTATCCCAGCTGAATAAGTCATTGTGCTATGCTTGGGCTGAGGTGGGTGGTGAAGCCAGGTTGTTCTGTGCTGGGCAGATTTACACCTGGTGTTCTTGCATCCCAGATTAAAAAGGCAGAGATGGACCGCAAGACGCTGGACTGGGAGATTGTAGAGCTCACTAATAAATTGCTTGATGCCAAAACCACCATCAATAAGCTGGAGGAACTCAATGTAAGTGTCAGTCTGCAAATGGCTATGGAAGTGTGTGAGGTGTGGGCTTTTCCTCTTGTTCAAATTGATTAGCATAAAGGAACACGTGAATGACTTCAGTGTGTATGAAAGTGTGGGAGCCACTCGCAAGAGTAGGGACAGACAAACAGAAAAGAGTCTGAGGGGTTGAGCAAGGAAGAACTGATCTTGAAGTTTGATGTATTTGCTCTTTTGAGCTTAGGGTTTGACCTGTGTCCAGGCTGTACCAACAGAGGGATTATTTACTCTAAAGCTGGGAGGGAGCTGATGCCTTTTCTACACCATGAATATAGAAGTTCCTGGATCTGGTACTTGTTTCTATTAACTGCTCTCAACTCCCTCCAGTCTGCAAGACACGTGACATCAGGCAGTGTCTTCGGCATAGCTCAGAGCTCTGGGATGGGGTAGCAAATTTGGTGGGACTTCTGGAGGTTATTAAAATCCTCAGAGGGAGAGGGGTTTGATACACTGACAGAGTATATGCCTGGAGCAAGGGCTGAAGTTGAAAGGTACACCTTGGCTGAGTTTTAAGAAAATACACAGGGGTGTGGAGACGGGGGAACGGCAGGTGACCTCATGAGCAACTCACCAGATGCCGCCTCCTCCTTTTGTTCAAGCAGCATCTGGTCAGGTGGCACCTTTTTGGGTAAGAGATCAGTCCAGTCTGACACTGTTGCACACCTCTGCCTTTTCTTGCAGGAACGCTATCGACAGGACTGTAACCTTGCAGTACAGCTGCTCAAGTGTAACAAGTCCCACTTCAGGAACCACAAGTTTGCTGATGTGAGTAGCAGTCCTGCTGAGGTGGAGAAGAAGGGCTTGTGGTCTCTGCCTGCATCTTGCTTTCTCTGTCTTTCTCCGCAGGGCTGTTGGCCTCATCCTTCAGTCTCAGATAGAGGTGGCGGAGGGGGGGGGAACACGACACACTCCCATTCCCATTGAGAAGGCAGCACAGAGACTTTGCCAGCTCCTCTTTCATGCCAGCTCCATTTCACAGCTCAGCCAGGAGCTGTTATAAAAAGCACAATAACCTTGAATTTGATAGCCTGCTGGGTGCCTGATGGGAGCTGGCAGGAGGACAGACCTCTCTCTTACCCTGCTCTGTCCTCTTCCCTTTCTCACCTGGCCACATGGAAGGGCCACGCTTCTTGATAAGGAGTCAAGCAGCAGTAGTCTGGCCCTGCTTCAGTACTTGCTCTAAGGAGAAATGTGGGAGGCAGCATTCAGGGTGTCTTTTAGGCCTCCTGAATGGGTAAGTTGGTACCAACTCCTACTCACCCTTGTGGGGTCTGTTAAGCTCATCCTGTCCTCAGGTTAGGCAAAGATAGAGTTTAAGCCTTTCGTATTAGTAGCATCACTGCTTTGGGTGGAAGCGTCATTCAGGCCCTTACCCCAACTCTCTCTTTGCTCTACCCCTGGTCTCCATCCCTTCTTACGTTCCTCTCAGCAAAACCATGTGCTTGTCTTTTTTAACTTAGCAGGTGACCAATATGTCACCCTCCCCCTCCTCCACTGTGTCTCAAATTAGCACTCTTGAGGTCAATGTATCTGTTACTGCTGGGGTAACCTTGACCTCTCTCCCAGCTGTCTCCCCTCCATGGAGCTTTGAATTCTGCCCCCCAGAGTGCCATGTCCCACATGGCTGCCACTGGAGGGGGGTTGGTGCTGAGCAGCTGTGCAGACAGTCTCCTCACAGCCAGCTGTTGTCATGCAGTGTGCCCTACGTCCCCAGCTTTGGACACAGTTTCCTTCTAGCTGTGATGGGACAGACCTTACTGTGCCACTGCATGGCTTGTGGAGCTCTGCTCTCCACTTTGTGCTCTGCATGGGTGTGGTGACCAAGGTGAGGGCAGCTTGACAGGGCAGTGGGGAGAGCAGTAGTACCCATTTGCAGGACAAGGAGCAGTGCTTACCCACTGTTGACACCCCAGTCCGGCAGCTTTGGTAATAAACCCCACGTTTACCTCTCTGAAATGGAGAGAGTGAGGAAGTGGGATGAGGTGGTGGAGTTGATGGGATCAGGGGAAAGCATCGATTCTGGCCTGCGGGCCGGCTGCCAAGGCAGCATGGCTGCAATTACTGCATCCAGGGAGCACTGCGGATCCCAGCACTGGGGGCTGTTGAGTCACTTCAGTGCAACCACCGGCTGATTTTCCACAGATCAATAGAGCCCTTCCTAGCATGCACTGGCCCGGGTCTTGTCTCTGTGCTAACAGGCGTGGGGGACCGAGCCCGTGTGCTGTATTTTCTTGTTCTCTTTGCAAAATGGGGCCTATGAACCTAGAAACATGACTGGTGTGCCAACTAGTGAGCCTTGTTAGTCTGTCATGGGGCAGGTGTGCTTTAGAAAGAGATACCTTTCCCAAGGCAAGGTAGGCGAATGTTAGGGTCAAGATGAGGGTTGCAAAATACACATGAAGGTTGTTTGGAAAAGGCAGATTATTTGGAACTAACTGGCTTGCATGGCAGCCCCCTTCTAATGTCCTTTTCCTTCTCCCTAGCTTCCCTATGAACTGCAGGACATGGTCAATAAGCATTT
The DNA here is from genome assembly GCA_013400535.1 of Scopus umbretta. NCBI lineage: Eukaryota > Metazoa > Chordata > Aves > Pelecaniformes > Scopidae > Scopus > Scopus umbretta. The sequence continues at coordinate 76,713 of VZTL01000694.1, forward strand.
ACACAGCACTCAGGAGTCTGCAGGCCCTGGTCAAGAGACAACCCACACCTTGGCTCCATCTGATGTTGTGCCCACCTCAGTTATTGCCAGAGTCCTCGAGAAACCAGAATCTCTGGTGCTGAATTCAGCCAAGTCTAGCAGTGGCAGCTGTCCCATGGCTGAGGATGTCTTTGTGCATGTGGACATGAGTGGAGCCCCTCCTGATGCCTGCAGCAGTGCAGGGCAGATGGGGAAAGAGGGAGGAGATGCAGGGAAACAGCAGAATGGTGGCTGCAAGCCGCAGAGCAGTGTGGAAAGCATGCCGGAGGAGGTGCCTGCCTTTGAGAAGCTAAGCCCGTACCCTACACCCTCGCCTCCCCATCCTATGTACCCTGGGCGCAAAGTGATTGAGTTCTCTGAGGACAAGGTAAGGATCCCAAAGAACAGCCCCCTGCCCAACTGTACGTATGCTACGCGCCAGGCCATCTCCCTCAGCCTGGTACAGAGTGAAGATGAGAGCTGTGACAGGCACCGGACACTCCCCAACAGCCCTGCTTCAGAAGGGCGCCATTCGGCCTCCAGCTGTTCCTGTCAGCAGTCCCCCAAAGCAGCCAGGGCTCATGGCTCTTCCCAGAGCAGCCCATTCAGCAGCCCTCCCCAAATCCCGAGCGCCTTTGCCAGCTCTGCCAGCTCCGAGGAGGACCTGCTGGCCAACTGGCAGCGTATGTTTGTGGACAAGGCACCCCCCACCTCAGAGCGGGTGCTGATGAACCGCACAGCCTTCAGCCGTGACACAGCCCCTGAGCTCCAGAAGAGGTTCAGCTGCTCCATGCAGGAGCTGGGTAGGGCAGCCTCAGCTTACTCAGATGGTGAGGAGTCTGCGCAGAGCTGCAGCTGGACCGTGAGCCGGGACTCAAGCGTGGACACAGACAGCACTGAGTCCAGACCCCGCAGGAGCCATTTCTCTTCAGACTACGGTACAGATTTCTCCCAGGATGAAGCCCAGAAGCTGTTGCAGGAAAGCGGTGGAGGCACTGCTGAGCCTGGAAGCCTCTCACCAGAGAAGCACAAGGACTATGTGGACCTTGGCTTGCCTGAGAGCCCAGCTGAGGAGAGAGAAATGTTGCTCCAGGGAAGCAAGGAGAGCAACCAAGCAGGTGCCCAAGAGGAAAGTGGAGAAGGCAGAGTCAAGCCTTCCTTCAGTCGGCCGCACCGCAGCCCCAAGAGGATGGGGGTCCACCACTTACATCGCAAGGACAGTCTGACACAAGCCCAGGAGCAGGGCAACCTTCTCAGCTGAGGCAGGGCAAGAAGCAGCCACACTGCAGAGCTGTGGGATGCCTCCATCTGTCCACCTTCTGAGGGGAAAAGCGCCCCTTAGTACCTTCCTCCTGGAGGGGCTCTGCTCTGAAATTTTGTATTTATTCTCCTCTTTTGCTAGGTGGAAGGGCTGGGATGCCCCTTCCCCGGCACCTCAGACCCACAGTACTAGCACACACAGTGTGCAGAAGCACACCCACTGCCCAGGCACACTCACAGCTCTCTTCACAGCCTCGTGCTGCTGCCTGTACCAGAGCTTGTTCTTGGTACCCCTCATCCTGGTGTCTGTGCCTCTTTATGTTCACATCTTCCTTCCCCCTTCCCGCTCAGGTACCTGAGGGCCTGGGTGCTCTCATGCTGGTTGCCCACAGCTGCTCTGCTCTCTTTTAACTTGTGCCAACAGGGCAGAGTGCCTGTGTGGTGGTGTCTGATTCCTGGGAGCCTGCAGGGGCCATGAGTGGGGCACAAGGAGTCTCCCAGCAGATGGCTCTGGGCCCCTGGGGATGTGCTGAGACTGCTGGTGTCTCATTTTCCTGCTGGGGTTTGTTTTCTCCAGCTGCCCTCTGGGTGGTTCTCCAGAATCTGCCTCTGCAGGTCCCCATCACTTGGCTCCTGCGTGAGGCTCGGCACCCGGCCCCCGCTGAGGCAATGCATGGATGCTGGTGCTGTGGTGTGGGCATGGGTGCTGTCTGCTGAGGGTTCGGGGAGGTGCTGCCTGCTAGGTGCTGGGGTTTGTGTTTGTGTGTCTCCTCCCTCACACCTCTTCCCCCGCTCTCTGTGCTGTTGTTTTGTTTGAATGGTGCTGATGCTTTGCTCTTGGGTGGGCTTCTTTCTTCTTTCCAAGCCTTTGGTTTTGGGGTGTATTGTTTTTTCTTTCTCCCCGCCCTGCATAAACAGACGCAGCCGTTGGCAGCCAGTCCAATGCCTGCATTGAGGGTGTGTTGAGGAGGCTCAGCTCTGAGCTGCGCTTCCCTCTGATCCTGGCCTCCAGCCTGCAGAAACCCCTCCAGACTTGAGAACAAGGTCTTGCCCCAGGCGAGTAAGGTGTGAAGGATGCTACTGGGCTTTTCTCGGCAGGGCTCAGTGCAGGGATGGCGAGCGCAGTGTGCTGAGGAGCTGCTCCGTGTAGACACACTACCTCACGGCTCGGCAGCAGCCCTTTGCCAGGGTCTCCTCGTATGCCCCCTTCTCTGGGGGGCTCCAGGCTGGCTCTGGTGCCTCTCCAGGGCCTCCCTTTCTGGGTAGGGCCTCTCTGCCTGTTTTTCCTAGTGTAGCGTGATACTGTGTGACTTTTTTTCTTTTCTCAGTCTTGTGTGCTCAGTGTCTTGTGGGGGGGGAGGGAAGGGGAGAAGTCTGTAGATGTAGGTATTTTTTTGAGGGCTTACAAAGCCCAGGCGTCTTGCTTTAATTTTGTCCTGTGCCCTTGTCTCTCTGGTGTTTCTTGACTCCCCTGGGGGCACGAGGCAGAGAATAGCCTGGTTCCCTGTGCCGTGCCCCCCTCAAACCCTGCTGGCTGTCTTCAGCCTGCTGTCTGGTTTTTGAGTTGAGTTTGTGTTGTCCTCCCACCCTGCTCAATGAGGGCTTTTCACTGGGCTGCAGGAGAGCAGCCCTCTGTCCAGGAGGGAGCTCCTGTTCATATGCTTACAGCAAGATGTGCAGCCAAGAGCTGCCTGGGGGCCCTGCTCCCCTCCCCAAACCCCTGTCTCTGCAAAGGGCCTGCAGCTTGCAGCTGGGGCCAGCCAGGGCTTCAGCTCGAGCGTGGAGGCTCCAGGGCCTGTGAAAGGGAGCTGCAGGCTTCTTTGGCGGCTGTGTAGGTTGCTTTACGTACCCTGGCTAGAGCTGCTGCCTACACAATCGCCTTGTTTCCCGCCGCAAACACTTGAGCTGGATGCCACCCTCTGGCGAGAAGGTGGGACTCAGTATTTCACTACAGTATTTTGCTTGATACCTGTGCAAACAGGCTGGTGCTGAGAGCAGGAGCCGCCTCTGAGCCTGCAGGGTGTTCATCTCCCCTGTCCTGAACGTGGTGGTGGGCTCCTTGCGTTGGCTCTCATCAGCCGCTCCACTGCTGCATTTCTTCTGTTCCTCTGCAGCATTGCTGAGGGCTTGCACATGCAGCAGCTGCCAGCTCCTGCCTCACGGACATCACCTGGGGCTGGATGCTCACTGAGTGAGCTCCTCTGGCTCTGAGGCTGCTGGTGGCCTGCCTGTGGGACAGCACAGCCACTTGGGCAGTCGAGGAGGCATTGCCCCTCAGGGCTCAGCCCCATCTTCCCTGAATCCTGGCAGCTGATCAGGGAACGAAACCCACTCTTGCTGAAGCAGCTGGTGCTGATGGTGCTGGGCAGAGTCAGCCTCCCTCTGCTTCTGGTCAAGGTAGACTTAAAAGCAAAACAGTGGAGAAATGGAGGGATGGCAAAGGCATGCCCAATGTCTCACCAGCTGCTTCTGCTTTGCAGCATTAGGCTGCTGGCAGAGGTTGAGGGGGAGCAGTGGCCTCAAGAGGAGCAGAGCCCTCTCCTGGCAGGCACGGTGCCTGCCCTCTGCACTCTTGCTTACCACCTGCAGTATTGGCTCTGGGGCCTTGAGCTGACCCCACTTTCAGTGTCCCAACTCCAGACTGTTAATCTGTAACTAATGTGTTTTTTTTTCTGAAATTTTCAAACTGATGTATATTTTAAGACCAGAAATAAACTATTTTAAAAGTAGGTGGCAATGGCTACAGTACTCTGTTAAGACTGGGACTCGACTGATCCTGAGCATGTGAGGGAGCAGAGCCTTCTGTGGTACAGTGTCCCAGGTTTGCTGAACTGCATGTGCCACCCATTAGCTCTCCGAGGGAGAGCGATCCTATGACCTGTAAGTTTTCCAGGATGCTGTGAATTTACTGGTCATCCCGAGTGCCCGCTTTAGCAGCAGCCTGGATCAAGGTGCTTGTGCAAATCAAGTAATCTGTGTTGGAGAAGAGGCACAGTCCCAGGCAAGGAGTGAAGTGTGGGATGAGCAGTGTTTCACTTCTGTAATTGTATCCAAGCTCTGGAAACTGCTCTCTGGGTCTGAATGTAGACTGTCAGCTCAAAGGTCAGACTGAGCCAGAATCCATTGTTCACAGCAGCACTCGTGTCACTTTTGACTCGGAAGCTGACAGCAGCTTTAAAAAGGGCAAATTATTTAACCAGGCAACTTTGAGAAACATTAAAAACAATGTGTGCAATTTTCACATTACTTAAGAGGCTGAAGAGGCTAGGCTTGTCAAAACCTCTGCAGTGGAGCTTGTTGTGCTGTAAGCAGCCTCAGTGTTATTCATAAAATTCTGCCTACCCCATTTCAAGTATTTTGCTGGCTGTCCTTCTGTATGATCTGTGTCTTGGCAAAGACATCCACATGTTGATCTAAAGTAGGATGAGGTGTAGCTAATTCTTTTAATATTTGTTGGTTTTCCTGAAGACCCAGCTCTCGGAGTCATGTGAGAGTATCAGTTCTCCATTTCAGAAACCAAGTTATGTGGGAACGTGTAACGTACCCCCTCCCTGGAGTTCATAAGCATTTTATAATTCTAGTGTCAGTTATTTTGTGTGGGGAGGGAGGATTGGGGTAGATTGGACATACCCCAGATAGGAAGCCCTCCAGACATGAGAGGGAGGTCCTGTAGGATGCTGGTATGGACATTTGGAAGCATTTCATCTTCGTGTTGAGTGGTGCTGCAGAGGTCAGAGGGCTGTGAGGAAATTTCCTCCGTTTCCCTAGTTATGCTCCCTGTGCCCTGTTGACCTAGGTGTATGCAAAGCATAACACAGGAGGAGTTTCTTATTTCTTTGTCCCCATAATTAATGATTTTATTCTGTGTTCTCTTGAGTAGCAGCTGCTGCCACAATTTAATCTTCCAGCCTAATCCGAGCCTTGAAACACAATCTTCCTTGTCTAGCTCCCGCAAGGGGCACTTGGCCGAGCAGTGAAACCCGCAGTGCTGGTGCGGGCTGAAGCCTTCACCAGAGGGTGCATGGCTGGTGCCAAGCTCCTGCAGGTGGGCTCTAGCCCAGCCCTCTACCTCCTGGGCAGAGGGAAGGCCTGGGGGACGGCAAACTGGGCTATGACTGACTGACCGACCTCCAGGGCCAGGCGAGCATCGTGGAAAACCTGCCCCTGCAAGGATGGGGAAAGCCTGCGAGCCCCCAGCGCAGCCCCTGCCTGCTCCTGCCAGCGGGCAGCTGCCGGTACCCATCTGCGTCTGCCCCACCAGGGGTGCAGTGTGACGGAGGCTCACGCCACCGTGAGCGGTGCCACGTCTGTGACCTTTATAAAACTCTTAATCGCAACAGCAGTACAAGCAATAGAAAGAACATCTCTTATACACATCTGAATAAATACAGCCTGTGCCCTGCAGGCACAGGGGGGCGTAGTGGGGGAGGCAGGGCAGCGTGAGCTACACATGCAGCGACTGGACTGGACAATCACAAGCGGCCAACGGAGCGCGTGACAACAGAGGGATGTGTAGAGATTCGCTTGGACCAGGCTCCGGCACTCAGGCAGCTGAGGGAGGCATCAATAGGACATGAAATGTGTGAGAAGACGGCTGGATCAGCCCACCGGAGGCAGAGGGGGCTGGCAGATGCACACTTCCCCAGCAGGCACGGTGGTCTTCTCGGCAGAAGCAGGCAGGGTAGCCCAGCTACATTTCTGTTTCTGCTAAGAGGCTGTCACCGAGACCTGACGTCATCAGGACCATCTGGGAGCTGGAATCTGTGGTGAGAGAAGGAGAAAACCATGAGCTGTTTGGGCTGCCAGAGAGCACCAGAGTTGTACTCCAGATCTAGAAGTGAGGATGAGGAATTAGAGCACTGCAGGGTGGGAAGTGAACTGCTGAGAGGATTGTGAGATTAAGTAGTAACTGGGTCTACTCTGGCCACACAGCAGAACAGAATCAATGTTTGGGGAGGGGGGAAGGCAGTGACAGCAGCAAGAGCCCAGGGCGGGGAAATCTGTGTTTGTTATCTTGGCTGTCAAGAGGAATATCAGCTCTGAATCCTCCCCACATACACTTGCAGGTAATGCTGGTGGTGGTGCTGATCCAGCCCTGCCCTTACCCAGTCCTGTGCAGACCTTTACATCTGCACTCACCAAGTGCCTTTTCAGCTGGAGAGACGGCGTCCAGCTGGGATGGGCTGGCAAGCTGCAAGCCGACCAAACCCACATAGGGTGGTGGTGTTGCCTTCTCAAGAGCAGGGAACGCAGCAGGCGAGCAGCCGTTTTATGGCAGCAGAGGCCTGGAAATCCTGGCTTTCTACGCTGTATGAATGGAGGGTTTGTGCAGCCCTTCCCTGCCTGCCTCGGGAAGGTGAGGGCAGCTTGTTGGCTCTGTGTCGGCACAGAGCGCCAGCCAGGAACGCTGCGACTCTCCCCAAGCCAAGTGCATCAGCTGCAAGGAGGATGGGCACACACAGGAAGTAAGAAACTCAGCAGGGTACCAGTTTTCCATCCAGAAGCCTTTTTAAACAGAAAAAAATTGTTTTTTCCTCAATGTGAGAGAAGAGCTCTTCAGTGCCCATGCGCTTCAGAGGCAGAGTCCTACGCATTCAAAACTGTTGCGTGGGATCTCTATTTTGGGGATCAACTTCTGGAAACTGGATCCCAAACTTGGCCAGAACTGTCAGCAAAGGATTTTTGTGGCTCTAGTAAATGAGGATCCAGATGTTTTGAGGCCCAGGGAGTGGTTGTGCTTGTCTGCTGCTAGTCTGATATAAGAATTAGGAAGGGGAAAGGACAACTAAAGGTAAAAAAACCAACCCAAACCAGCAGGATCATAAGGTAGGCATGGCAATAGACAATGTTATATATACAAACAATACACACCAAGCTACTGCTATCTGTGTAATATACCTTTTTTCTGTTACAAGCGACAGACAGACTGTGGCACCTGGCTAACCCTTCACACATTTGGGATGCAGAGATAGGCATAGCTGATGCTGTGTGGATTGCAGGGAGGTTATTTATGCAGTGAGGAATGACACGAGTTTTGGCTAGGATATCTGGCAAAGGCCCCCGAGATCTTTAATGCTTCTGCCCTTGAGTTTTAAGACTTTGCACAAAGATTTCGTTCCTGCAGCATCAGGGAAAACGCCTCTGAGGTACCATTTCCACACTCTGCAGCAGCCGCATTGTCCTTGGAGGCTGCCCTTCCAAGCACGGCTCAGCCCAACGCTATTTAACATGACGGTCGCACCTGGAGGCTGTCTGGATTCCAGTTCACAGGGAGAAGGGACAGACCCCATTCACCAACCCCACCACTAGAGACCAGTGGCACTGGAAACACTCCAGACACCCCCAATTCCTGCTTGTCAGCCCCTGCCCTTAGCCCAGGTCTCAGAGCTCTTACTGTTCTGGCAGATCCAGGGGTTCTTCTCCCTGGCTGTGACTTCACGAGCCTCTGTCTCCTCCTCTTCCTCACCCTCTGAGAGCAGGTCAGAGATCTGCTGCTGCAGCTCAGGACTAATGTTGTTCTCTGCCAGGATGAGAGTCCGTAGCGCCGTGGGGTAATTCTCTACCATGTCCAGCAAGGTCTGGGCGGAGAGCAAGATAAACAGGCTAACAAGCAGCCCAAACAGCAGCTAGGCTGAGCAGAAAGAGCTTCAATTGTCTCCCCGCAAACTCCAGCCCTCCTCTTCTTATTTCTACCTTCCCTTGGCCTTGACCTCCCTTTGCCAGACTTTCTGAGAGTCTGAGGACTACCCATCTTTCTGTGGGAAGAGCTAAGCCTGGATTTCCTGGCTCTATCTAAAGAGGAAGGGACTGCTCTACACCCTGTTGCTGCCACATACTCAGGCTAGTTCCCTCTTACCACTGGGAGCTGGGGCTCTGAGAGGAAAGCCTGGGCTACCAAGTCTTGTCCTCTATCTGTCCACAGAGCTTTAGCTCTGATCCTCAGTCCCAAGTCCAACCCCGTACTTCTTCCAAGAAAACCCAATTACAAATAGAGCCATGTGTTTCTCCCTGCTGACTTGAGGGAGATCCAGGAGCCCTAGGTCAGAGCTGTGGCTTACAAGCTCCTGTTGTGGCCGAATGCAACAGGCCAGGGGAAAACAACAACACCCTTGGGCGCAAGGAGGGAAGGGGGTGCATGTGGACTCAGGCAGGGGGACGGAGGCAGGTATAGGTCCTAGGGCCTCTATAGACAGCCAAGATCTATGCCCTTGAGACATCAGTGATGATGTAGAGTAGCTGTAGGCTCTCATACCTGGGCTGACTGGTTGGTAAGTCCTGTTCCCTCCAAGTCCAGAACTTCGAGGGTTCGACTAGAGGCCACAGCAACAGCGAGCATCCCTGCTACCTGGTCACCTGTGGGAGAAGCAAACTGGGGCTGTCAGCAGTGCTTGCCTTCCCTCATGTAATACCACATGCCCTCACGGGCTTGGGGCTGTCATGGAAACATCCTCTCAGTATTTCTGCCATCAGACAACCTCCAAATTTCAGTTACCTTGGGGAGGAAAAAAAGCTGTTAACTGAGAAAAGAGACAAAGTAAAGGTGCACCATTTTGTGATTATGGGAGCAGTCACTGATTATCAGGGGGAACATGAAGGAGCACAGTGAAATTGTTTTTATTCCCTCAGGAACCATATCTTCCCAGATCTCCTTCCTATTCAAGGATGCAAGGGTCTTTAACAGCCCCTGTAAGGCATCCCAGACACAGAATAAGAAGCTGAATATCTCAGTCTAGGGCGAGGTTGGAGCCAGACAGAGGACTCTGCACCAGCTGACGGAGTGCCTCCCTGGAAAGGGAGCAGACTTTTGGGGGTGGATGCAGCAGGAGCAGGAGCAATAAAGATTGATGCTGGTGAAGAGACAAGACTCCAGCATGTTATCCTGACATTCCCCAGCAAGTGCCAAGATACCGTACAGCTGTGACACTCTTGGAAAAAAAAACAGGATGCTATCAGGAAACACCCTGGGGCCTTTCCTGCCCAAGAGGTACCTGGTCAGACAGACGGAACCTGGAAGGAGACTCTGTTTCCAGATGGGGTGAGGAGGGGAGTGCCCTGCTGATGCTAAGGGAGGCATGGCCCGGTCTCCTCCTCACCACCTTGCAGCAGAGCTGGAGAGAGTTGGTTTCTATGGCAACGAGTGCCAGGCTCTCCTCCTCCTCCTCCCTGCTCCACCGGGAAGATGAAGGGGGGAGAGCTAGGACATACTGCATCTGCCAAGCCAGCATCGGCACCCAGGGCTTCAGGAACAGTGGAGACGTGGAGGGACAAATGTGACGACAAAGGCAGTGGAGCAAGCAAGGCACAACCTTCTTTCTGCACCTCCCCGCTGGGCACGTGGCCACCTCACACAAGCAGAGCAGCAAGGTTGGCTTTCCCTACAGCTGAAGGTGCCTGGCAGGGTGAACTTGCTGCTGGGAACCAGAAGGGACCTCTGCAAGAAACTGCCCCATCCGGCTGGTGATGCTCTGCCACCCTTCTAGAGCTCAGTCCCTGGCCACCCACCAGCACAAGTCGCACAAATGCGCTGAGAGGCAGGAATGCAGCGTCCCCTGCTCTTCCACCATGCCCCCCCCAGCTTACCTAGGGGGTTGTAGTCCAGGTTCAACACACGGAGCTGTGAGCTGTGAGCCACTGCAATGGCCAGGCGTCCCCAGCCTTTGCTTGTGACGCCTGGGTTGGCGCTCAGCGTTAGCTCTTTGAGGCCTGGAGAAGAGAGAGAAGCCAAACCGGAGCCTTAGGGTCACCAAAGCAGTCTCAGGGGAACTAGTTCAGCTAACCAGAATGGCTTTGAGTCATGTCCCCTGTACTCCAACAGGCCAGAGGGTTTGATTTGCTCTGGCAACTGTCATCACATATTTCATTGATCAGTGAAATAGTTCGCTGCCTTCAGCAGTAGCCCTTCATTTGCCCATGCTGTGACTGCCCCATTTCTCTGCTCTCCCAGTCTGTGTCCTCCTTACCCTAAATAGCAAACACAATGGAAACAAGTAAGAGGCTGTGTGAGGTGACTGACCAGGAGAAGGAGGTGGCACAAGGTGACGGGTTGGAAAGAGGATAACAGGGACAGTAGGCTCTGAAGCCTGCACCTGGGAGGGGTGGCCAGCAGAGGTAACAGCATCAGTGGCACTGTGAGCACACAGAGGAGAAGGTGCTGGGGAGAGGAGGAAAGCAGTTCGAGAGTCAGGAGAGAGGGGTGGCGTTACCTCAGCACGTGCCAGCTCTCAGTTTAACTGGCCCACTTGCCTCTGACCACCAAAGACCATCCCCTGCAAAGATCTGAGTCTTGGCTGTGACCAAACAACTAAAACAACTACACACTCACAGAGTGCACCCACAAGCAGGGACAATCCCCACTGACAACAAAGCCAAGTGCTGAGGTGGGGGCACACCGTACATTTATCTACGGTTGCTATCAACACACAAATGCAAAATAATAAATTCAAAGTCCAAGCTGTCCACTCCACCAGTTTCAAATGCTCCTGTCATGAACCAGAAGCAACTTGTTGGTCCCCGAGCTCCAAACTGCCAGCAGGACAGATCAACAGCAGAAAGCCCATGCCTGCCTGAGGGAACCGCTCCTCTATTGCTTGGCTTTTCTGCTTTACTTAAGTTGGGGAAAGAAATTCTTCAGCCCAGAGAAACTACAGAGCCTGCCTCCTCCAGGGCTGAGGATTTACTGCTGCATGCATCTGCTCCATGTGAAGCTCCACGGGTCATTTGTGCAGCCCACGATCCCTGGTGCTTACCGGACTTGGCCCCGTCAGGCGGCAGGAGCCCACAGATAAGGTTGATGCCTTCGTCACCCAGCATGCAGTCTCCTAGATCCAGAGCCACCAGCGAGGGGTGGATGGAGAGAGCAGGGTTGAGGAGGGCCAAGCCTGCATCTGTCAGGGGACTCCCATGGAGGCTGTGCAGGTAAAAGGGAAAATTACTAAGCAGCCTTCATCCTGGGGGCTAACTAACGCAACAGGGAGGGAGAAGCAGGCGAAATGAGGAGGATGACAAATCCTAACCCCAGGTGGGGAAAAAGCGCCTGGAAGCCTCTGCTGTGAGGGTCAGCCAGCCGCTACGGTGAGCCTCCTCTCCTGGCCGGGACGAGGGGGTGCAGGGGATGCCAGCGGGGCAGCCCGGGTTGGAGGGGCCGGGATGTAAAACCAGGGCCGTGCCCAGCCGGCGAGGACAGAGGTGGCTCCCTCCCAGCCGGGTGAAGAGCGAGGGGTTACCGCTCTGCAACCTCAAGGGCGTTTTTCCTCCGACCGAGACTCAGATTCAGCGGCTGACCCGGAGCTGCGAGCCCCCGAAGGACCCGTCCCTGCTCGGGAGGTGGCCAGGGGCACCCCCCGCAGCCCCTCGCCCCGCTGTACTCACAAGAGGGACTGGACGGAGCGGTTCGTCTTCAGGGCCTCGGCCAGCTGCTTGACGCGGTTGATGTTGGAGACGATGCCCAGGTTGAGGTTGAGCTGGGCCAGGGAGCGGGACTCGGCCGCCCCCCGGCAGACGTGCCCGAAGTCCCGCTCGGAGAGCTGGCAGCCGCGCAGCGACAGCAGCCGCACCGAGTTCTCCCGCAGGCTCTCGCAGATGTCCCGGATCTCCGCGCCCGACAGCGTCTCCCCGGAGATCTGGATGGACCCCGGCAGCATCTTCCCCCCGCTCGGGGAGCCNACCCCGGCGGCCCACGCCGCCATTTTGGGCCCCGGCGCTACTCGAAGCCTGTGAGGGAGGACGCCGGTGCCGCCGCCCTGAGGCGATGGCGAGGCCAAGGCCGGCGGGGGCGGTGTCCCCGGCGCTGAGGGGGCACGGGAGGGGAGGGAGGGTGGGAGAAGCCCCTCGAAGGGCTCTCCCTGCCGGCTCTGCGCCGGGGAAGGGGCCAAAGCCATCGGGCCATGGCGTACTTCTGGGTGCTTCTTGGCCTGAGGAACAGCAGTCTTCCGCCAGCTTCAGTGACATTTATGCTTAAACCCGCTACACCTCAAGATTGGCCCCATGGCCTAATGGCGAGGACAGTGTGAGCCGCTCCTTGTGGTCCAGGGCTCGCAGAGCTGGTGCTCGGAGGCAGCTGGTGAAAGGTGGAGGGTTGGGGAAGTGCCGCAGGCTTCCATATCCCTGCAAGCACGCAGCCTTCACCCTCAGCCTGACCTGAGGTATGAAGGGCGTACCTTGACCCCTGCTAATTCACAGGTACAGATCAGAGGGATTTGTCCCTTCTCTCCCCACATCGGGTAATCCTGTGCTTGGAGAGAAATAGGAAGCAGGGCCCCTGCATTTTCAACTCCACTGAGCTGAAAAAGGAAGCCAGTGATGTGGAAATTAGGTTAAACCGCCTAAGTAGGCAGCTTTCTGCACGTAACTAATCTGGCCGCTGAATATAGCAGTGCTCAAGTGAATTCCAGTCTGGTGGGTAACTCTGGGACAAAGCCCAGCTCCTCTGGTTGGTTTGCAGGACAGAGCAGGACAGAGGGCATGGAAAGTGAGGGGAAAAATAGGATGTGGAGGGGGATGTGAAGCAATTCTCCTCTACTGAAATGGAGGAGCAGGTCACCTGAGCACGTTAGGTCCTGAATGAGACAAGGGGAGCAGCAGATAAGAAGCTGGACTCAGATGTCAGCTTTAAGACTTTGCCTGCAGCATCTAATTTACAGTGTAGGTGTCACTGTGCCCTTTGAGTAATCCATTGCTGTTCTCTAGAGCTATCTACACCTCTTTCTGTTTCCCTGTTGCATAGGGGTGCACGGGCTTGATACTGTAACTGCAAGCCACACCAAGACCAGACTGCTGGCCTGGTAAGACATCTGTGCGGGATATGAGCAGCAGCTGCGAGCATCCAGCTGTGGTACAGGTGATGGCTTTCAAAAAAGGAGTGACTGATCTTTAAGGTCATATTAAATGGTCCAGGTGAGAAACAAGATCCTACGTATTGCAGGGCTGTGAGGGGCAGAGGCTGGATGTCAGAGTGGTGGGCAAAGGGGTGACCAAGGAAATACCAGCTGCTGATCTGTACAGGTTGACTGGAAGACTGCACTCAGTCTCACCCTGCAATTACCTCCAGGCACTAATTAACCCATGCTTCCTTAAACAGGCTATTATTAGAGAGGTGCTTGGAGGAGAGCCCCTGGGACATGCCCCACTTCAACTGACAGCAGCAGCCCTGAAGCATTGATGAAGATGCCCTAGTGCTGGCATCTTCACTGCCTGTTGTCAAGAGCAAGAGCACATTGAGGAGACAAGCATCCTGCCTTGCTTTATGCTCAAATACACTAGGAAAAGTGGCACAGGAGCTAATGGTTCAAAGCTTTGGCTCACTAAACCGAATTAAGGGCTATGCAGAGGGGAATTTGGCAGTGGCATTTTGTGAAGAACTAGATACCGCCTCCTTGTCATGTGCAGTTACCCAGCAGGTATGAGGAAGGTAGTTTATCGTTTACCTATTGGGGGCACAAGGAATGGGAGCTGGCTTTCTACATTAAGAGCTAACACATAAACAGAGAAGAACAGCGGATGAGGAGCAGCTAGAGTGAGACTAGATGTGGGAAGGAAAACAAATGGGAGAAGAAACAGGCTACCTGTAACCCAAAACACAACTAAGGTGACAATTAGTGCAACAAGGATGGGCTGTAAGAAGGCTTGGACTCCCAGGTACTGCAGAGGAGAGGAGGAGGTCTTAGATGCTTTAATATACATTTTATCTTCCTCTTTCTAATCTGACAGCTTTATGTGTTTATTTCAGCTTTAATAAAAAGGGGCTTACACAGTTCTCACAGAGCTACCCTTCCTCAAAAGGGGAAGGCAATGGGGTGGAATTATTTCAGATTTGCTGCAAGGGAGGACAGAGAAAATTATTTTAGATTTGCTGCAAGAGCCATGGCAGGAAACAAAGGCAGAGATAGTCTAACATGATAGGGCTGTAAGGCTGCTGATAACTAGAGGACTTGAGTAAGCACTGAGAGATGCCCTCCCACAAGGACTTTACTAAGGCTGCGTGCTCAGCATGCTCCCTGGAACTGCAGCATGCATGCATTTCCCTGCAAAAGTGCGGTCCTCTGTCAGCAAAAGGAGATGCTGAAGCTCTCAGTCGAGTGCTGAATTTCCGGCAGTAGAGAACAGTTCAGCTTCCAGCTGCTGCTGCACAGAGAATTAATCACAACTGAAGAACCGGAGCAGAGCAAGCCCTACAGCTTCCGAGAGGGTGGTTGGTTGTCACCCTGGTCGCCTGTCCTCAGCTGACATGACACACAAGCTGCGCAGGGGATGCATGAAGAGTTTGCTCGCTGCTCTCTCCTGTGGTTTGAGTGAAAACACAGGGCACAGCTTCATCCCTCTGATTTAGCTAAGTGGCTAGGTGTGGGAGGGGAGCACAGCTCTTCTCCAACAGTGTCTGTAGATCAGCAGTGACAGCATTTGGGACAGAATGATTTTTCTTGTTGGCTGGACTTACTCTAGTGACAATTGTCTCTTTCTCCTTTCCTCCCCCTCTGCTTGTGCTCAGAGAGTTTGCACCAAGAACAAACCTGTTCTAGGCTGCCAGGGCAAGAAGTGCAAATTAGAAACCAATCTCCCATAGAGTTATAAAGAGGGAAATACCAGAGCCATGCAGCATTACAAACTAACACTTCCACTTTGTCAAGCTTGAAAGTAATGGGAATTCTAGGAGCTTAAAGTGGTTCAGTTGGTCTGAAAAAAACACAGAGACTACTAGTCCAAATAATTTATTTAATTCCACCAAACAACTTGCTCTGAGTGGTGATCTTCAGCCAAAATGTTTCCCAAGGGTGGGTGGGTACAGGAGAAGACAGACAACATGTCTATTATGTATGTGTTTGTCAGCGGACAAGCTTCTTGCTCTTGGAACGGGAACAAATTATGAACTCGGGAATAAGCAAACAGTGGAAAGTAGTTCTGTGACTGAAAATGCGCAAGTCCTATCCAGTGACATTTTTGTTTTGACTGAAGCAGATGACCAACCTGACAGTAGCTGGCCCTATCCTTTCTCTCTTTCATTGCACCTTGGCACTAGTCCAGATGCCGTCACAGCTGCATCCTCTCCCACTAATATAAGCAAGGGGCCAAAGAGTGCAGTTCTGACATGCTATCTTCCTTGTACACAGCTAACTGGTGGGTACACCAAGACAAGGAAACATCCTGGGTTTTTTTCCAGCCTGGGCATAAGGGTGAGCTTCTCTGAGGAGTGGCTCCTCTCCCCCAGTCCATCCGGAGTGATAGGGAGAAGAGAGAGAAGCTGAAAGCTAGCTAGCAGCTAACAGCTTTCCATTCTTGGACAAGTACAAGTTAGAGCAGTGAGGAAAGGCTACATCTGAACTACGGAATGGTGAGTTACTGCAGTGCAAGTAAGCCTAGGCTGGGCTGCTCTGCTTCCCCATCCTTACTGGGGCTTTCCTGCTGGAGATAAATGTGCCAACTCTATTACCATTGTATGCTCCCCCATTTCTCCCCTTGTTTAATGGAAACGCTGGAGAAAAGTTTGCCAGAGACTCTCAAGGATCCAGGAGTCCTTTCAGAAATAAGGTCTAGATTCAGCTTGAAAAGCCAGATGGGACACAGCAGACTGTGTCTGGGGGAGCAGGATGCCACTCCTGCTCAGAGCAATGGGGTGGCAGTCACATGCCTTGGAGACATGAGAGCAAGCCGTGTGAGGGTGAGCTGAGGTGAACTGGCCTCTTCAGTAGAAATGGCCACAGAAGACCATACAAACATGCTGCCCCAGCAGTCAGAACTGCTGTCCCACAGAAGAACAGCGGCAGAAGGGTGGCAAGAACAATAGGTGCTGTGGAAGCACGGGGACAGATACATTTCTGGCACACGCAGGAGAAGGGGCAGTGAGATGAGATAGCAGCTTGGACCAAGTGAAAAGAGTGGGATCAATCTGGAACATGACAAGGAAGAGAATGTGGTTAAACATCACGCTGTTCACAGAAATCTCCAGAGAAACTAAAGTTTCTGTGCCTTTTGGGCTATGGAAAAGGTGGCCAAGCCAGGCCATGTATCACAGAACATCTGAAGTAGGACAGCAGAAAATTGCAAAGAATCCTGCTTTGAGTCTAGGACAGGACAGATAAAGGTGTAGAGACCCAACACTACTCTCCCATCACACAAGGTAGGCTCAAACGTAAAGACATCACTCAGCACCAACATCAATTTAATTCTTCCCTCTTCAGGACAGGAGCAGGGCAGATAGCCCTGGAGTTACATCAGCAAGCGGAAAGAGGGGTAAGGGACAACTGCGCTGGGAAATCCCAGCTAAGCATGCAGGCAACAGAACCACGCTAATCAAGACAGCCTAGACCTGGGTGGGGAAAGAGCGTAGTTCTTCTGAGTCCCCGAGGTGCAGTCCACTCAGCTGCCCAAAACTGCAACCCAAAGGACAGGTCCAGGAAAGCAAAACCAAGTCTTCTTCCTGCTGTTCTGTCCAGTTCCTAAGAGGCAGCAGGTTATTATTGCCCTATGCAGCCCTGAAAGTAGTGAAGGAAGCAAGTCCAAGTCTGTGAAACTACAGGGTCAATGCAACAGCTTTGGCTGTTGTGTTCAGTACAGCATTGGAAACAACTGGAATGTCTCTGGCAACTCTCTGAAAGGGCGGCATGTTGGGTCCTTCCAATGTGTCCAGGATACCTGCAGGGAACAGAAAAAACAGGAGAGTGGTAAGAGTTAGTTCAGATGCAGATGGCATCTTTCTTCTTGCTTCTCTTTCTGGCCAGGTAGTGGCTGATGGTGCCAGGGCCCAAGACATGTGAAACACCTGGAGGCAATGGGAGGAGACATCTAGCCCCCCAAAATGAACAGCAGTAAAAACCTCCATCCAGAGACCACACGGTACAGATTGTCCTTGAGGCAGGGAAACTGCATGCTCCCAAGAGGAACACGTATCCTTTCACTTTGAGGGCACCAGATCCAGTACCTTGCCATTTGACCCAAAAGCAGACATCGCCAGGGATACTGCTCTGCTGAGGCAGCTTGATCAAATCCTCTCCCTGCCTCATCCCAGCACAGACCCTGCTCTTAGACCAATTCTTTACTTTCATCCTGAGATATGCTTGCAGACTCGCATCAGGAGCTGCAGCTGGGGGTGCAATGTGTAATTTTTGTCACTGCAATGCGAACACAGCCCCTGCTTGGCAGGAAACACGCATACCGATGCAAGTGTCCTCCAGTTCCTGTCAATGACCTTCTCAAGACTGACAATCGGTCTTGGAGATCCTTGAAGGATAAAATAGCAACTTTCTATTCCATCTGCTGAAAAGCTGCAGATCAGAACCTTCGCCATAAGAATGGATCCAGGAAAGAACAGTATTTACATCCAAAAGAATTTGTAATGCTGTGCTGTAACCCCAAGTTATGCAGATTTAGCTGCAATACCATGACGAGATCTGGCTGCCTAAACTCAGAAAGGGGCTTGCTTTTTTTTTTTTATTTATTTTAAAAAAGGGGACCTGAATATGTATAGCCTGGTAAACAGCACTGACTGGGGAAGATGCAGCTTCTGCTATCAGCGTCGTACAACACAAGATAAAAAAAGGTGTTACACAAAGAAGGAAAAAGACTTATGACGCATTTCCTGATTAAAGAAAAGCAACCTGACTTCAGCAAGATTCAGGAAGGGACTGGACATCTGCATGCAAGAACAGTCAGTGCTGTAACACTTTGCTTGTGGGGAAAGGATAAGCATCCTGCCTCACACCTTAGGTCTTAAGTCCTGTAAGTACTAAAATTCAGTGCACAGAGACTACCCCACATCTACGTGCGGCCCTACTTTGACAGCTTCCTCTAATAAAGCTAGTGCCAGTCACTCTTGGGTTGCAAACTGGTACAGATGCCCTCAGGTCAGATCCAAACTGTCCATCCTTTCTCTCAGAGAGAACAAAAAGCAGCTCCTCTTCCCTCAGATCTACCAGGATATGTCTTCATATCTCCCTTGCTTACCTTCTACCACCTTGTGATAAGCAAAGTGCAGATAGAGGAGGAAAAGCATATGCAGAGCAGCAAGGGTCCCACACAGGATGAGCCGCTGGGTATGCCCTACGGTGCGTGACACCAACACAGCAACCTAGGAGAGAGCTGGAGATTAGAGACAAGGCAGCTGCTACCTGAGCCTCTGGCATTGCAGTCAAGAGCACACAGAAGGATGTTCCAAGTAGCAAGAGCCAGTGGAAACACTGCTCAGAGCCTTTTTTGCAGTTTGCATCAGCAAAATCAGAGTATATCTAACTTTGTTTTGTGTGAGTGAACTCGCCCAGTCTTGTCAAGAGTTCAGGATGCTCAGGCGTGGCTCTCCACGGCAGCAGGAGCTGTAAGTGAACAAACCTCCTGCAGCTGTTAGAATGTGTGAGGATGTTAAGCCAAGTGTCTCCTCCATACACCAGTGGCCAGATGACCTAGGAGCATCAGGCTGTTCTTCACAGCAGCCTGACTGGCTGTGAGATGAACTGCCCGGCCCAAGGAACAGAAAGCAAATAACACGTCCCCCCTTTTTTTGTCCCCAGAAGAGGAGGGCCCCAGGCTGCCTGTCTCTTACCATTCGTAGTGTAGAGAGTCCACCAACACCCAACCAGAAGACATAGAAGAGGGAGTGGAAGTGGATGTTATAGGTGACAAAGAGAGTGATGCAATGTCCAAAAAGACCATAGCCCTGACAAAACAAAAATGTCAATGTTACAAGTGTCAGTCCCACACAAAGGGCTGTTGATCAAGAGCATGAACAGCCTATTCCTGCAAGGCTACACCAAGACAAAGCTTCATAAACCACTGATTCAATGCCAAAGAGTCAACCAGCACAACAATTTTAACAGCAGCTCACACCCAGATAATCTGTCTGAAGGTTGCACAGGGATGTCAGAGATTGCAACAACTTGGGAAACAGAAGAGCGAGCCTCTGATTCCAGAGAAATCGGAATCTCCTGTTTTTTTTTTAACCACCAGGCTCTCAGATCAGGAAGTGCAAAGCAGCAGACCTGCACAAAGGAGCTGCCTCTTTGTGCTGTCGCTGTGCCTGGGATGGGGCAGGTCAGAATTGCATCCTGGAATTCCAGGTTGTCCCAGTGCAGTCACCTGGAACCACCGATTTACAAGGACTTTTCCCATTCTCTGGGAAGAACTCACAGGCCACCCTCATGCTGGAATATCATGCAGCCAACCCACACCTTGGGGCATCCCCATCTGTACATACCAACAGTGACAGCATCTGCACCATTGTGATTTGGGCATTGCACAGATATGCCAGGAAATAGATGAACGAGGAGACACCCAACCAGTATCCAAAGCAGGTGCCAATGGCTGTACCCATCAGTGTGCCTTCTCTCTGTGGAGACAGCATCAGGGATGAGGAGGAGTCAAAGAAGTGAGAAGGAGCATATGGACAACGCTTTTAAATGTATGGTTTAGTTTTAGGTATTCCTGCAAGAAGCAGGGATTTGGACTCAATGACCCTTACAGGTCCCCTCCAACTCGAGATAGGTCATGTTCTATTCTATGATTCTAAGTGACCTGCCAGTGCCCAAATCCCACCACAGAGTTCCCAGAACCTTTCTAGGCATTATCAAATAGCTGACTAGCAGCACCCAGGGTGCCATGTGACTAATACCCCAGCTCTCCCAGCATCAGAGCATCACGACTTTCTCATGCATCCTTCCTCCCATCCCCAAACCAACAGGCTTTTCCTCAAATCAGTCTTCCTTTCAGCAAGATGCTATTCAGTCATGGAAGAGGTTTCCTCTCCCCTTCTGGTGTCATTATAGCCATCCAGAGCCCTACCAAACCACAGCTTATCACTGAGACTTGACGTACAATGATCGTGTCTGAGGTCTTCATCCCATGCAGAAGGATGGCCACCAGTGTGAAAACCAGCATGAGGGGTCCATAAAGCTCGCCTGCAATCTTCTACAGAAGGGAAGGTTTGGTTAGTGCTCCTGAATACCAGGCTCCCCACCCCAACCAATGCGAGAAGTGCCTTTGATGACGTTTATCACCCATCTGCCTGAGAAGTAACAGCAAGGCCATTGCTGACAGGAGCCAGGCAGAATAGGTTGTGTGATGAGGAGTCTGGGATGTGTGAAGTCTAGAGGTCTAGAACTAACACCAAAGGTAGCAGATCGGGGTTTGGAACAACCACAGGAAAGGGTTTACAAATATTTTCAGGGAGACGAAAACCTAACAAACTCAGGTGCTTACTAACATGGACTACTTTAGTTTTACAAGGTGTCTGTGGGACATTCACTTGGCCATGGAGTTTGATTCAGCAAAAGGGAACTCACCTGTGGGAAATTAATCATCTTCACAGGAATCATGGACTCCAGCAGTCTGCATCACAACCAAGCAGGGCATGACATCAGAGGCAGGGAGGAAAACAAGACGGTTAACAAAATGCTTCAAAATTTAAAGATCCTGTACACACATTACCAGGGTCATCTGCTGTGTTCACAGGCCTTAGGGGACAGAGATTCCTTCTACAGGGTCACATAAGGTAACTAAAGGAGAAAAACCTTACTGTCAGTGAGTTAACTTTGCTGGGGGGGATTCAATGAAAACATTCAGGGATCCACTCAGGCACGAAAGATCATTGACAGAACAGCAGGAAGGAAAGGGACCTTTCTTCATCCAGCCTCACAAAACTTTGCCTTTTTGGACACAGCCGTGTTGCAAACCCAGCAGAAGCCACATAATGCACCTGAGTAGCAAAAGGCTGAGAGATGCCCCAAAGCCCTTTTTATTGCCCTGAGCCGCAGCGCTGGGTGAGGGACGACAGGGCTGCCAGCCCACCGGCGGGACCTCCCTCAGGACACCGGGACAAAGCATAGCGTGCTCCCCCACACCTGAGCCTTGCTGCCAGCCTGGCAGCCTGCCCCAGCTTGCTCGCTTTCGGCGGGCAGCCAGCCTCTTGCCGGCAAGAAGCCGCCGTCCCCCCCCCGTGCCCCCATGCCCCCCCGATGGAGACGGCCGGGCCGGGCCCTACCCACCGGGCGCGCACTTGGACGGGCTCCACGTCGAAGTAGGGTCGGAGGATGTCGATGTTGGCGTAGAGGCTGAAGGCCCTGGAGGCTTGCCTCTTCCCCACCTGCCACATCTGCGGAGAGAAGGGAGCTGGCAGCGGCTGGGCGGGCAGGCGGGGCCCCCCGGGGCTGGGGGG
>VZTL01000694.1:98472-133508 GCA_013400535.1 Scopus umbretta
GGTGTCCGGTCCCGCACGCGGCGCCCGGCCTGACCCGCGGCGCGTGGCCCGTGCAGGCGTTCCGCGTGGACATAATCCGTGAGGAGGAGGGCGCGCTGGAGTTCGACATGGTGGGCATCGACGCCGCCATCGCCAACGCCTTCCGCCGCATCCTGCTCGCCGAGGTACCGCCGCGGCCGGGGGTGGGGAGTCAGGGGCCGAGGCTGGCCGGGGCGGTGCGGGGAGCGGAAGGCCTGGGGGTGCCGGCCTAGGGGCGGGGGGGCTTGCGTGACGGGGAGCGGGGAGGGTCCCGCCTTATGGCGGCCCTTGCAGACAGCTTCTGGGTTTGGGAGAGAAGCGCAAATTCGTTCCGCGGGCGTGCCAGGAGCCCGAAGAGGGTGAGGCCTTAGCAGCACCAGCAATAGCGGTTGTCGCTCCCGAGGGTGCTGTTCTTAACGTCTGTGGAGCAGCCTGCACCCCGCCTCTTCTGATCGTTGGTCTTTAAAAAAATAAAACAAATGGGGAAGGGGATATATCAGGTGTAAGGGTATATTGGGTAGCCTGGTTTGGGAGAAATACCACTGAAAAGAGTCTGCAGGGCAATTATTTATGGGAGAGAAGGAACACTGGCTGGATATTCTGTTGGCGTGGGGTTCAACTGCCATCTTATGCTGACTTGATCTCTCGTCTGCCTGAGGTGCCAACGATGGCTGTAGAGAAAGTCTTTGTGTACAACAACACATCCATTGTGCAGGATGAAATTCTGGCTCATCGCTTGGGCCTCATCCCTATCCGAGCTGACCCTCGACTCTTCGAATATAGAAATCAAGGTGAGAGTCTTGGATCAAATAGAAATAGTGGAGGTTTCCCCCAAAGCATCAGGGTCACGTAAACTGAGCAGAAGTGTGACATGAAGCGTGAGAGGCTCACGCTGTTCTCCCCTTACCAGGAGACGAAGAAGGCACAGAAATTGATACTCTGCAGTTCCAGCTGAAAATAAAATGCAGCCGAAACCCTCAGGCAGCCAAGGAATCATCTGATCCTAATGAATTATATTTCAATCACAAAGGTGAGATCTCTCCTAAAAATAGGTGCTGGTTTTTTTCCTTTGTCTTTCTTTGGTCTTGGGAGACAGGCTTTGGTCTATTCTCTCAGCCCTGTGAGCAGAGAGAGCCAATGCCCTCATTCTGCTAAACTAAACTTTTTGCCATCTCCAGTCCTGTACAGGTCAGCAACCTGTTTTGAGACAGCAGCTGGCTGATACTTGTGGCTTCTCTTCGCAGTGTACAGTAAACACATGACATGGGTGCCCTTGGGGAATCAGACAGACCTCTTTCCAGATGCTGACTTCCGACCTGTTCACGATGACATCCTCATTGCACTGTTGCGGCCTGGCCAGGAAATAGATGTGCTTATGCACTGTGTCAAGGGTATAGGTGAGTTGTAGGTCCTGGGGCAGTGGGAGGAGGAGTGTGAGTGCTCGGACTAGGGCACAGCTGTGTAAGGGGCAAGGGTGGAGAATTGGGTTTCCCCCTGGAACTTTAGGCCCCAGCATCTTTCCACTCTTGTTACTGCCCTCACCCTTAACTCTTAACTCTTCATGCAGGTAAAGATCATGCCAAGTTTTCTCCTGTGGCCACGGCTAGTTATCGACTGCTTCCTGACATTACTCTCCTGCAGCCTATTGAGGATGAGGCAGCTGAGATGTTGCAGAAATGCTTTTCCCCTGGAGTCATTGAGATCCAGAACATCAAGGGTACTTTTTCCTGCTCTAAAGTGCTTTTTTCCTTACAAGCCTTAGCAGAGACTGATTAGAGACTGGAGCCAAACCCACGTTGTGATGTCTTGCCGATCAGAAACTATTCATGCTATTCTGAACCTGGTTTTATGGATGAGTGGCTGTCACATGCAGGTGTGTTGGGTGATGAACTGGAATCTCCCTGAAATGCTAAGGCATTGGATGCGTGCCTGTCCGCAGAGCCCTGCGGCTGCTGACTGCAGCTTCCAGTACTGTTCCGTTGTCTGTAAGACTGGGTAGTGAGCTTGCTCTTTCCAGCAGCTGAGCGTGGAGAAGACTTCTTGTGTCCTGCCCAGGGGTACATACAAGCTTTGTGTTTGGGTTGGAACTGTTCCAAGAAGACCAGTTCTGTCAGGTTGGAGTTTCATGTTGGGGATGTGCAAATTCTTTATATTTGTGGCTTTGCTGCCTTTGCTGATGGAGGAGTGCGTGTTTGAGGGGTAAGCACCTGCCGTGACCACAAGGCACCCGTCCGCTGCAGGCACCCATCTTGTTTCATCTTTTTCCCTTTAGGAAAAAAGGTGGCAAGAGTAGCCAACGCACGGCTGGACACATTCAGCAGAGAAGTTTTCCGTCATGAGGGTCTGAAAAACCTTGTGCGCCTGGCAAGAGTGCGAAACCATTACATCTGTAAGTGCACTGTTTTCCACAGAATATAGAGCCCTGCTGTGGTTTGTGCAAACAAGCAAAGACTGGCCAGCATGTATAACTGGGTCTCTGCCTCCCCCTTTCCTCCCCCATCATCAGCCTTCATACATTCATATTCCAGTGGGTGACTGCTGAGGTTGTGCTTTGGTGTTGCTTTGGGATTGAATGTGTTTGTGCATCCTGCTGGCAAATGTAACCTCTTCTCCTCTGGCTACGAAGATCCAGTTGGTCAGAAGTGCAGCGTAAGGGAAGATGAGGGGCAGAAACGCTGGAGCCAGGTGTAGGCTGAAGCTGCGTAGTGGCTGTGCTGACTTGTGTCTCTGCAGTTTCAGTGGAGTCGACGGGTATCTTGCCTCCAGATGTGCTGGTGAGCGAAGCCATCAAGATCCTGATGGGAAAGTGTCAGCGCTTCCTGAATGAGCTGGACTCTGTGCCTATGGAGTGACCAGGCTGTAGCTGGGAAGCATATCCCTGTACTGCTGTTCTGGGCTTCCTGCACCTGCCTGCAGGGGTGATTCCTCTTCTGGGGGAAAAGAGGTTTGAGATGGGCTTGTTAAGAGTCCTAGGACGATCTCTTTGAATTTGTTTTCTGTTGGCAACGAGCCTCAGTGAGGAGATGCACTAAAATAAAGGCTTTTCTTTACAGCTGTCTCCTTCTGTGCTGTTCACAATTGTGAGACCGTAATACACAGAGAAGAAAGCGGCAGCGGGTCTAAAGATGAGTAATAGCGTTTATCTTAGATTGCATGCAGTATGTGAAAAGGACTGGTATGGCAGGGTAGTAAAGCACTTTGCAGCAGGTCAGTGAGATTTAACAAGTTAGTATCAGTGCAGGACTGTTTCGCAGGTGTTTCAAACCAGCTCCAGGATAGGTAATGTGGTAGATAAAAGGCTGTACTGACCCAGGGCTGGACTGCCTCTCCTATGCAGAAAGGCTGAGAGTTGGGGTTGTTCGGCCTGGAGAAGGCTCCAGGGAGATCTTATTGCAGCCTTTCACTACACAAAAGGGGCATGGAGAAAGACTTTTACCAGGGCCTGTAGCGACAAGGCAAGGGACAACAGTTTTAAACTTGAAAGAGGGTAGACTTAAATTGGACGTGGGCCGGGTTTTACGATGAGAGTGGTGGTGAGAAGCTGGAACGGGTTGCCCGAAGAAGTTGTCAGTGCACCATCCTTGGAACCGTTGACGGTCAGGTTGGATGGGAGTTTGAACAACCTGGCCTAGTGGAAGACGTCCCTGCTGGCAGCTAGGGGTGGAGGGGGGAGGTTGGACTAGATGGTCTTTGGCAGTCCCTTCCAGCCCAAACCATTCTATGATTCTACGATACAGTACTGGGCTTCTCTGTGCAGAGGTGGGGTTAAAAACATGCTTTGTAAGGACTGGCTGTCCCTTCTTAAATAGCTCAAGGTAAGGTGTTTCTTCCCAGGTGTTAGATTTGACTACTCTGTTCTCCCTTTCAGTGACTGAACGTACTTTGGGCTGACCTTGAAGCTGAACTGGATGGTGGAGGGCAAGTGACAGTCAAAGGCCTGTCTCCACCCAGGGAAGCCTGGGAGACCGTGCAAATTAGTCTCAGTGGTGAGTGCTGCTGTTAGTCAGCACCGGGTAGGTCTTGGCTTGTGAAAGTCTCTCTTGACAAGCTGATGAAGGAACTGGAACTTCAGAGAATGGCTGGGAGTACCGGTCTGTCCCAGTTGCTTAAGTCAATCCTCACTACAATGCTAGAATTTAGTCTAGCAAAGCATACTTCTTCTCTACCTGTTTCACTGGGCCAGTTACTTACACTGTAAACATCCTTTAGGTGTTTCTCCCTTTTGAAAAACAGTAATTTCTAGCTGGATCCTTTCAGTTTAGACAGGCTGAAATGGCTTCCATGCTGAGCTGGATTACAGCTGGGGCCTTGGTAAAAGGTTTTGTTAACAGAAACTTAATTGACGTTGTTCAGGCCCACCTCTGTCAGGGCTTCTGCTTTTGTTATGAGAGACCTTTCACACAACCTTCATCAGGTGAGGGGCCAGACCAAAGGCAACAGCTGCATCACTTTCCTGTGTTACTGAAAAGGCCAGCCGAGAGAGTTATGGCTAAACTACAACACTATCACAAGACATTGCTCCTCCTGGCAGTAGCTGGGGTTGGGCTTGGAGGCTACTTCAGCAGCACGCGCACCTTTCTGTGCTATTGCTTCGCATGCTTCCCATATTGCTTATGGGACGTACCCTGGAATAGTCATGCCGAAGGGTTTCGCTTTGCCAACATGCACCCTTCAGGCTGTGAACTGGGACCTAGCAGCTGTTGTGGAATTAATATAAATCAGCTGTGAGTGACATAAATACTTTAAAATGTAATTTTCCCTTTGCCTTCTAATTTAATTATGTAGTCTGGAATGGTTCACCCCCTCCCTGATAATATATGTTGACTAGCAGCAAAGGTGCTTTTTGGTAGCTGGAATAAGGAGTGCTGAACAATCCTTAGGAAGGCAGTGAGGCCTCAGATCTTACTGAAACAGAAAAAAAAAAAAAAAAACGAAACCATGACACCATGTGTATGAAACTGGAATAGCTTTACTGACATTCAGAGGTGTAACACAACCAGTTCAGAGACAGCTTCAGATTTAAACATTCCTACAAAAAAGGTTCTAAAAACCATTAAAAAAAAAAAACACAACCCCAACCCCTCGTGTCTAGCATGAAGTCACAGAATGTTAAAATATCACAACACAATAAATACACCCAGCCTTTGCTAGAGCCACGTTAGCTCAGAGGTTAAAAAAGTTGGAGGCCAGGAGGAAACTGGGAGGTGCTGGTGGAACAGCAGGGGCAGGAGGGTGAGTGGAGTCCCACAGCCCGCGCTTCCCTTCTGTGCTCCCACCCCTCCCAACCCCAGCTTTTCTGTCCAGTCTGTCCCAAGTGGAGACACCACCTCCTCTGCCTGCCATGGTTTACTACTTGTTCTGTCTCCTGGATGGCGAAATGGCCAGCTAGCTCTGGACAGACCCTCCCAGCTCCTGTGCTAACACTAGGATAGGTTGAGTGAACCATTTCTCATGTAAGAAGAACCAGGTTTCCAGACTGGAGTGGCTTGATAGAGTTCCACCTCATCTAAAACCCAGTTTCTGACCTGGCTCCCCCCGTGTAAACTGCAGTATAAACCCCACCCCTCCTGCCCCACCCCGCAATTCTCCAAGAAGTACCAGACTGGGTAAAACCAAGGCCTGCTGTCACCTCTACTGCAACAGGGTGAGGAGATCCCTTTTGGTTTGCAGGTGCTTCAGATATTGGTCCAGATTTTGTGTACCCTGCACTGGCCATGTTCTAGACTACAGGGCATGGTAAAAAGAAAAAATAATAATAAAAAAAATCTGCCCTGCTCCCCCTGAGAGATGTCCAAGAAAGGCTGGCACAAAGTAAAAGCCTTCCATGTGGCTCTGGGTAGAACAAGCTGTATGATCATATATACACATATATGTATGTATATATGTATGACCGTGTCTGCCGCCTCCTAGAGAGCAGCTGCACCTTAGAAAGGCTGACCTTGAGGGAGATCCTAGAGCACTGCTAGGCTTCCTGGCACGCAACCTTCAGCCCGAGGCTCAGCATCCTGGAGGGAAAGGGATTCATCAGAATACCAGTCCACTAGGGACAAGTGCTGATAGGCGTGACAGGAGTGTCTGATGTGTTCCCTACGAAGCTTGGCTACTAGCACCCAGAGGAACGTCAGGGTAGCCCCTTGTCACATGGCGCACTACTCCGCCTTTTGCATTAGACCTAAACCCCATGGGATGAAGAAGTGGAGCAAGAGTGACCCAAGGCTACAGGATGACCAGGCTTTACCTAACGGAGTCTATGGGCTCAGCTCCCACCTTGCAGAGAAGCAGAGGTCGGAAGATGCTCATCCGATGAAGAGGAGGGGAAGGAATCAGGGAAAGCTTAATAGACTGGTTCAAGTGCCACCACAGGCCCTGTCCCAGTGTAGGGAGGAGAATGGGACAGGACCCGTAAGGGGCTTTATTCAGACAAACGCTTGTGGAGGCGATGACAAGGAGAATCTAATGTGCTTACTATGAGGAGAGACAAAATATAAGGTAGGGGAAGAGATGATCGCAGCATCCCAGGCTCAGGGCTCAAAGAGCACAGTGAGGCCCTCTCCATCCTCATTTTCTAGCACATCCGTCTCCAGTGATGGCTTCACCTTTTTGAAGAGAGATGGGAGGTTCCGGATATGAACCTCCTTGCGGAACTGCTCCCCGAGGGGCTTCTGCAAAGGACAGACAGGCAGGCATCAGTCATTACTGCCTGCGTAGCCCCACTCAACTTGGGGGCCACCTGCTTGCAGATCAGACGCAGACCCCAGATTCTGAGCAATCCCTATAGGCCTGGACTCCATGCTTGCTTTTTGGGGAATCTCAGGCCTGGTCCTTCCCAAGTGCCAGGGCACCGAGGTAACCACCAGTGCACCAGCTCCCCAGCTTTTATCTCGATGTACCATACCCCAACGCCACCACCCTCATGAAAGCCCAGCACCCACCTAGCAGCTTTGTTCAAACATTTTAACACCCTGTTTGCCCGGGCACCCTTGTGCGAGGTGCCCCCTTGCCTCTCAGTGAGAAGTCGCGGCTGGAGGGGTGCTCAGTCTGTGCTGCCATCCCCACCGTACCTCCAGGTTGAAGAGAGACAGAACACTGAGAACATGCTGCAACAGCGTCCTGGCTGGGAAGGGGGGTGGTGGCTGGGGAGAGGCAGGTAGACTGGCTGCCCCATCGTTTCTGCAGGGTACAGGCATGAAATGGAACAGGTTCGTTTTCCTCCAGGATATCACCTACCCCAATGCAACCTGTGATGAGGCGCTTGAAATGATCCTTCCGGCGCTTGTCTGCCACCTTCTGCAGTGTTGGGTTGAGAAGCTTTGAATCAAACTGCTCCAAAGAGTCCCGCTGGATGTCTGGGATCTGCTCCATCACTGCCTTCAGCTCAGCATAGCGAGGGCGCTGCAGGGACAAGTACAGTTAACACAGCTCTGCTAGAGGAGCAGCCCTGCCCTCCTTGGAGGGCCAACAGCTCCTCTGCCCCTACCCAAGCAGGCATGGGATTAGTTTTCCACCATGCCCAAGCCAACCTGGCATCTGGACAAAGAGCACAGTTTCTCACCAAGGCCTCGTAGATCTGGAAAGCCAGGTGGACAAGAGCTGCCATGCAGCCATCGTGCTGCCCGTGTGTCTGTAAGCCCTTCAGCACACTTGTGAAAAACCAGGACACAGCATCAGGCAGGAGATTTCCTGGAAGCACCTGGGGAAGAGGCACTGTCAGCACAGAAGCAGGACACTGATACATGACTGCCTTTCTGCAGCAGCTTGGTCTTCCCAAGGGAGAAGGTGCCCAGGGGTGAAGGAGCCACACTTCTCGCTACATTCAGAACTTCCTCTCTCAACCCTGCCAGAACTAATCCCTTCTTCCTCCCAGAGGTACCTGTTTGAGCAGTGGCCAGCAAAGCTGTGTTGTGGTTCTTTGGCAGGACAAGGTGTCCTTCCAGGAGAGGGATGCATAGGCAGTGATCAGCAGCGCAGTGCAAACATCCTGAAAAGAAGACAGAGAAGGAAACCAGTCAGAGGAACCATTTCCCACCTCCAGGGTTCAAACCTGAAGGGAGCCAAGAAGCAGTCCAGGGACTCTGCAAGAGCTCCTTGGGGCTATCTTCTGAGAATCCTGCATGCTGCTGCTGCTGCTCCAGCTGAAGGTACTCAAAGGTGCCCAGTGTGCGCTGGGTGAAGGCTGGAGCCCAGGATGGAGGCAGAGCTAGAGAGCACTCTGGGGGCTGAATGCCCAAGGTCTCGCCCACACACGGGCTGAAACTCTGTAGCTGCACGTTATACTGGATCCCAACCCCGATTTGCTTTGTGGCTTCTGCAACCATTAACAAGGCCCTTAAAGAACATCTATGTTCCCAAGAGAAGGTTCTCACACTAGGGAATGCTCCAGCAGCCTAGATCTCTGTAGCAGCACCTGGCTGCACCACAGACAAGCGTGACAGAGCAGAGAGAAAGGACAGTGGAAGTCTGAGCATGTGCCCTTACCTCCTGCTTCATCAGACACTTGCCGAGCTCAGTGAGCTCTGCGCTGGCAGGGGGAGTCACCTCTGTGGCCATCGCCTCATCATCTGCAGAGCAGAGAAAAGGAAGCACTGTGAACATGGTCCCCCAAGGACTGAGGCAGACACAGGGAGGCACAGTGAGAACCAAGCTGGGAACGAGGAGACAGCACACAGAATCAATATGCTGGCACAGCTTGCCAGAACATCTCTCTCCAAGCAGAAAGCACCCACCCTTTGTGGGGCAGGAAAGGCACCTAGCTAGCTACCTCCAGCTCTTGGGAAGACCATGCACATCCCCCACTTCTCCTCAGACCTCTTCTTGGTGCCTTCAGAATCAGCTGCTCCGACACACTACCTGTGAACCCTACAGCATATTTGTTCCTAGGCTAGACTGGGTTTTTCTGTGGCTCCTGGACACACTGGGCAGGATAGGGCTGAAGGCTTCTTACCAAACTTATACCCCTCGCACAGAACTTCGAGCAAAAAGGCCAGCCTCTCCCTCAAGAAATGCACGAAGAAATGGGAAAAGCGCTTGCACATACCAAGGGGAGGAAAGGCAAAGGTGGGCATTTACTCACCGTCTCCGTCTACAGCAGCAGTAGTGTTATGCTCAACACCTTTCTTAGAAACACAGCAAACAGCTGCAAAAACAGTTGCAGGTCAGAGGAGCAGAAAAGGGAAGATGTTACTTCAGCACATGCAGAGATTATCCTACAGACTCTGACAGGCTCCCTCAGCTCTTACAGAGTATCTGAAGAATCTGAAAGCCCAGTATAAAAGCCAAATACTGAACTACCTGAAGGGCTGAAACACCCCACCCACAGCATCCTCCCACAGTGGACCATGCTCCACAGCGGCTGCTTCCAACTACTAGAGAACCAAGAACATGTGAAACCATTTGAACCCTTTAACCTGAGAAGACCAGCATCTTCAGGCAACAAGGCAGACCAAGAAAAGAGATACAAGGTTGAGGACCTGTAATCTCCCCACACAGTCAATTTTCCCAGCCTGTCTGATCAAAGCCATGCTGGCAAAAAAACAATGTTGGAGAAAGGGAACACAAAGGAGATTGCCTGGGGGGAGGGACTCTTCCCTTCTGTCTGGCTAGAGACAGGGCAATTGCCAACAGCAAAACTGCTCTACACTCAGGTTGTCCACAAATCAATGTCCCGCACTGGGCTCCAGGGCACAGAAAGGGAGAACCCAGATTCCAAAAGATGACTGGACTCCTACAGAGACGGTGACAAAACCATGGAGCCTTAAATGAAAGCAAGCAAGGAAGCTCTCTTTTGAAGGTTTTTAATTCATCTCTTACTACGTTTTAGCTAAGATTTTGGCAGAGTTAACTGTCTCACACCTAGCTTCTAAAGATTATGTTAAATACTGCTGCCCATTATAATTAAGTTTTACTGCACATTGGAAATTGCTATTGTCCTTTCCAGGGCAAACTTCCCAAATATCCAAGGCGACCTAGCTTGATTTCACTTACTGATGAGATCCATGACTTCTCGGGTCAGCAGCCTGACCAGCTGTTCCTCAAGCATCTCCTGAGACTCAGGGTTGTCATCTGCAGCATCATCCTCACTGAGGAGAACAGGTTTTAGCGTGAAGGGAGCCAGTGTATTAAAAGTATCCCTGGTGCCCAAGCGCAGGGAGTGAGTTACCAACAGGGCAAACAGTGTTTTGCAGCCCTCCGCTGGCAGGGTTGTTTCCCAGGCAAAAGGCCAAAGCTCCATCCACTTCCCATTTCCCCCTTCCAGTACCCATATCAAGGGGTGAAAGCTTACCAGAGCATGCTGCGCTGGCTGATCACCTGCCATTTCTGAGACAACCGCTGTTCAAGACAAAAAGGAAGATTCAGTACCTTCCTAAGGAGCCATGCTGGACACAATGCAAAGAAGCCCAAGTGACAGTGGCTGATAGAAGCACAAGAGCTTTAAACGCGGCCCTCATGCCAAGCCCCATTTTGAATGGGACGAGAACTGCTACCAACTGCGCTGAAGATGCTGTGGCTGTACTGACTGTAGGAATCTGAGTGAGCTGTCAGGAAAATGGGGGGACACAGGCAAAATAAACCAAACCCACAAAAATTCTCAGGGCTGAAGGTTGAGGAGCTGATATCCTCAGGTTTCAATTCACAGCAAGGGTGCTGTGCAACAGCCAGGGTTCAATACACCTCAAAAGCCCCCCTAAACAGCATCAAGATCATTAAGCATCGAGGCTCTGCCCTCGTCTCTGCTGCCTTTGGAGAGACAGTCTCACACGTTGCTGCCAGCTGCTACAAAACGCCAGGGCTGCTAAGGAACAGGTGTCAAACAAGCTGTCTTCTTACCATGTGCAGATAGGTAAAGAGTGGTCCCAGCATGGGGCAGACAAGGGTTTCGTAGTATTCTGAAGGGCAGGAGAGTACCAAGGGCTTCACAAACACACCTGCACGGACCAGTTAAGGAAAAGACCCAGCGCATACGGCCAGCTGCTAGGGAGACTGCTGCACACCGCCCAAACCAGCCCATACCACTGGGAGGCCAACTGACAGACACTTTGAAGCCCATCTTATCAAAGCCCTGAATTAACAAGTGGCATCTGTACACAGCAAGAGCATGAGGTATTCAGCCTCCTCCCCTGACAAGTCAGCTGAGAAAGGTGAGGGTGCTTAGCACCCATTTCTTAGCTGTGAGACTGAATGTCCAGCCCTGGAAAGTGGGTTGGGAACCCCAGACGGTCTCCCACACAAGCACAAAGTCTAGACAGGCATCTTACTGCCAAGCTCCTGTCCTGTCCAAGCCCCTTTCCCTGCAGAAGGCACTACCCACCTCTCATGGTGCCTCTAGGACCACACAAATCCTTTGCATTTATTCTGACCCCATGCACTGCTGTTTCTGCTCATGCCCTCCTAGGCTCACGCCTCATCCACACCAGCTGTATCCCTGTTTGTTTACCTCCTCAATCACCCTTCTTTGGCTTGGCCATATGGAAAACAATGCTAGGAAACCACCAGATTTTCAATTTACACACTCAAAGCCTCCCTAGCTGGCCTGAGACAGTGACAAAAGGATACGGAGCATGGGACGCAGTCTGTAATCAGGAATGTTGTTGAGGTTGATGAAAGCTGAGCTGAGGAGCTGGGTGGCGAGACCCTCAACGGTGTAGAAATCCTGTTGCATGGAAGGGCCTGCATTTCCCAGGATGTGGAAACTTCAACAAAAAACAAGTTAGTTGCAGCTGTGCTAGATAACAGGTACCATGCCTCTGGCCTGCAAAGGCTACAAATGCTATCATCTTGATATGTGATAATTGCCATGTTCTTAAACAAATACCACAGAGGAATTTTAGCATGGTATGTCTTTTTTTTCTGAGATACCTGCAGAGGAACAATGAATTAAGAATTTAAGCACTAAAATGCACTTTCAAGTGCTGATGTATCCTAACTCGCAATTAAAAGCATCAGAGAAACAAACTAGGTCAGGATATCAAGTAAGTGCTCCAGTCCGACTACCTAACTGCGGAAGTGCCAAAAGCAGATCCCCATTTTGAGGTACTTTTTCCAGCAACTGTGTTCTGTGTTTATGCGGTAGGTTACAACCACCAAGTATAGTTCACCACTGCAACTCGTACTTGGATATTACAGGATACAGCTCACATGAGAAGTCTAACTCTAGAAGAAGTTAGAAGTTACCCAGCAATAGCCCTCTGCACCAGCTGTGCGCTGTTCGATTGTGTGGGGGATATCTGGTGCTCTTACCAGTTGTCGTAGAGGGTACAAAAGAAGCCCTGCATCCTTTCTAAGACTGTTTTGTAAACAGGAGAGTCATAAAGCTCCAGCAGAGGCTGAGGGAGACCTGTGGGAAAGAATAAGCTTCAGCTATATTAATGAGAGAGCACAGTGCACCTTCAGAATGTGCTAGGCAGGTCCCAGCCAGCCTGACAGCAGCAAGGGAAGTGCTTGGCAAGATCAACATGCAGCCAAATAGGACGAGGTGCAGCAACCCTGGAGCAGAACCTCCTCTCAGAGGTCAGCCAGGTTTAGGTCGGTTGTACCCAGAGCAGACGTGTTCCCACTAAGGCTGTTATAGCCCCCTCATTTCTCCAAAGCAAAACTTACTGGAGCTATCAGAACCCAGTCAGAAGCAAAGCTGACAGTTTTGCAGCTCCTTTAACAGCCCATCCCTTCAGGTTTGTATTCATCCCTGTTGGGACACAAGCTACTGCTGAACTATGATATTAAAAAGTTTAGAGCAGAGATCAAGGCCCGGCTGCTTTATGTGCAGTGGTTCAGTGACAGAGAGTTCATAGGTCACAGAAAACAAGTAAAGGAAGCATCTCCTCATTTTTGCAGATAGGAAATGGAGATGAGAAAGACAAAGCAACTTCCCCAAAACATTTCACTGTCAATCAGAACCTGAAATTAAACCCTAATTTCCAGAGTTCATGGTCCACACTTTATCCACAAGGCCACCCATTTCTGCTTGGCTGGAAGGCTTCCATGTTCACAAGCTCAAACCTGTTTTAAGATTATACCAAAAGCCTCTTTCTAATATACTGTCTGGAAACAAATGACGGGGCCATACTGCAGTACTTAGCTCTTGTCCTCCAGGACAGGTCTCTGCACCAGCACTCAGGGATCCTGCTGAGCACTAATTCTGCTCAAAGGCAGACAATTACAGCACCCCCAGTCTCCAGCCTGAAATGTCATGTTGCAGAGACCACCACCCAGCTGGGATAAGCAGTTTGGTCGGTTACCTTTCGTTTCATGCAGAAGAAACCGACTTTGTCTGAGACCAGTAACTTATTTAGCTTCTTCATTTTAGCAGGTTCAAATCATAGCTGAGCTGCGAATACTATGAAGAAGCTGGCTCTCCAGCTCCTCTTCACTTCCACTGCTATTGATCAACCACTACCTCAAATGCCTCTGAGAATCTGCCCACACATTCCTCCTGAAGAGAAGCCCCTTACCTAGGATGGCATTCTTCTCCACCTCCAGCATGTCTAAGGCCTTTGCAAATGTTTCCCCCAGCCTAGCCACCATCTCTGGCATGTAGAGATTGTTGTGAGTCCTGAAACAGAAGAGCACTTGGTTTATACTCGTGCGGGTCAACCCCTTTTGCCCTTGACAGTGGGATCCTCTCCTTCAGCTTGTGAACAGCTCCTCTGAGGCAGATGATGAGGAAGGTGAGACCAAGCACGTGTGCATGGGATCCCCCTTCCCCACCTGCAAAAATATTGGGGAAGCTGGCCCGACAGAGACATGGAGTGACTCCACCTCATGTCCTGAATCTCCTGGCTGCCCCTTCCACTTATTTCAGTTCACCCCACCCCTTGCAAGCACTGGCAGTAAAAACTCCCAGCAATTCTCCAGTTGATGCTGGCAACAGCTTATTAGCTTGGCCAAAGGGATCAGAGAATGTATTTTAAAAACTGACAAGACACAGATTCTGTAATTTCAAAAGATCTTCTGCACCTAAGGCCCCTGCAGAGGGAGGGGCTGTTTCAGCTCCAAAATACACACACTGCCCCCCAGGGATGGGTCACAGTCCCCAGAATGGCAGGTGGCATTGGAGGGACTCTAGGGAGAACATCAGTCCGATCAGATGTTACTCGTGGCAGACACATGTGCCTCCTGGACAACACATCCAGCTGGGAACAATTCCGCATCATCAGGAGGCGGCCACGGTCAGCTCTCTGTGAGGAACACCAATTCAGCCACGGGTGGCTGGTTCTTGCCATCCAGGCCAAAATGGGTCCCCTCTTGGCCAGGGTACTGACACTCAGAGCTGGACTCGGCAGGGGGTGTCTCTCTCACCTACCTCTCTCCTTTGAGACCTCAGACCTCCACTCTGGGTGTCGCCAGCTGCACACAGCACAAATCCTGCAGCCTCCTCCAAAACTGCAATGCCATTGTACCTGCTGCTAGAGGTGATCAAGGGCAACTCAGTATCTCCCCCTAGAGCAGCGTTTCCCAAAGCAGGGGGGTACATGGGAATGGCTAGGGGAAGGGAGCACGGACAGACCTCAGTATTGTCTCCAGAGTCTCAGCTTTCACTCATGTCTTAATGATTTTTTAAAAATTTTTTTTGAAGGTCTCTGTTCACAATCCTGGCAACCCCGATGCAGTGACGTCTGCCTGAGTTTGCAGAGAGCCTGAGTTAGCTCCGAAACGGCAACTATCCCATTTCTCTCTGCAAGTGTTAAATACTTCCCTGCTCACTGCACGTGAGGAAGGCAAGTATGTAAGTTTCGTAAGAGCTACACAAATGACTTCTTAATGACTCATACTCTCATTCTGGGCTGGATCTAACACCATGCAACAGGCCTCAAAGCGGGCACAAGCTGGTTTTACTTTCCCAAGAGGAGCTAGGGAGCGGCCCAGCCTCCACAAAAGTTTGGATAATGCTGTTCCACTGACTCAAAAAAACTGTGCATTTCTGCTTGAGGCTCTCCTGAAACCTAGCTACTAAAATCACCTTGTACGTCTCCTGCCTGCTCCATGCCAATGTTGGCTTTGCCTCATGCTGGGCAGAAGGGCAGTGGGGCAAACCCAAGAATTGTGGAATTGCCGAGGTGAACTTTGAAATCCTACTGCTCTAACCCCAGCAGGGTGGGTCAGACAGTCATATCCTGAAGCTGTGGTCATGGTCCTTCGTTGTTGCAGAGTCCTTGAAGCACTTCCTCAAGTTTGACAGTTGGGAGGGCAGATGTTCACTCACAGGCCAATCTCCCTTAATTAATACTTCAGCAAGGTCCCAGTGGTAATGGAGAGAAAATGGCTAATCAGCTGCTCTCCACGGGAGTTATAAAAGCATCCAAGAGCACTCATACATGATGAGGATGTAGCCCCTAGGCATGTTCCAGCTCA
Source organism: Scopus umbretta (assembly GCA_013400535.1). Classification (NCBI taxonomy): domain Eukaryota; kingdom Metazoa; phylum Chordata; class Aves; order Pelecaniformes; family Scopidae; genus Scopus; species Scopus umbretta. The sequence goes on from VZTL01000694.1 coordinate 113,836, forward strand.
GACTTGCAGCAGTGAGAAGCATTCCCGGGCATCCCCCACACAGGAGAACATGGAAAAACAAAATTCAAAAGACATTTATGCTTTACAAAAGACAAGCAAAGGATATGGCAGGACTTGGAGGAATGTATTTTCAGCGATGGTCACAGCTCTGCTAGAAAGAGTGTCTGATGCCTAGAGAAATGGACTTGAAGGCCAGAAGATGAGTCCTTTAGCACAGTCCATGCTTGAAGAATCTTGATCTAAAGCTGGAGCCGTCTACACTGAAAATGCTTACAGCATCCAACAATTCTTTCACCAGCATTAATGCCTTGGTAATGTCAGCATCTTGTCAAGAGGAGTTCCAAAAAAGCCTTTGTCCGTGCAAAGCATTTGCTGAGCCTGACCAGTCCATTTGTAACAAAACACGAGCAAATCCCAGAACAATAAAGGTGCTGCACCAATCATTTCATGCAGCTAATAACTCCAGAAATGTGCCTTTATCTAAAGATGGCTGGAGATCATGATTTGGGTTTAAATTCAGGAGAGAACAATTTAAGACAGAAGCTAGAAAGCACCTGGATGAAATGAGGTACCACAGAGGACAGGAGAATCATCACTCAAAAAGCTGCAAGCATCGATTAACAAAGCAACCTCAAAATCATTCAGTAAATACAGCTACCAAGACAGAGACAAATATGGGGTAGGCCCAAAACGACAGGCTGGCAGGGCAAACACCACACTGTCTATACCACTCAAAGCTACCTTATTTTTCCTTGTTACCTGGACTCCCTCTCATTCCTCTCAGCTCATGGTCTCATCCATGACCTACCTTCAAGCTACTTATCCTGGAGAAGACCCAGTGGCTTAGCAACTTTCACTGCTTCTGTCTGCAAACACAGCAGAAGACTGCCACACAACATCCACAGAGCAGCAGGCCCAACTGCTCCGCCTGCAAAACACCCTTTTTTGGCCTACTGGTGCCAGACTTGGTGTTCAATTCAGCCGCTCAGTAGGATCCGTGCTGCGGCTACTTGCAGATCTGCTCACACAGTAACCAACACAATCTGTGAGGCCTTCCGCATCTGCCTCCTGCATAAGCACACGAGCAACACTGGACCTTGCTTATCCCCACAGAAAGCTGCCTAATGGCACAGAGCTAAGGGAAGCATCCGTCCCCAAGTAGTAATGCAACTATGTTCCTGAAGCCATTCTCAACACAGACGGCTTTCCTGCCAGCCAGCCTTCCGCATATCCCTGTACTTCCTGCCTGCTGACAGGCTGCTAGAGAGTCCATATTCTCTTGTGTAATCCATATTAAAGAAGGCCTGAGGAAGCAGGACACGGAAAAGCCGTTCAAAGCCAGTAAAAAACACACCAGAAGCTCCACAGCATAAGCTCCATCTTCTCCAGAAAGACATTAGCATCATCAACATTTGCACCAAACAACTATGAGCTTGCAGTTGTCACACAAAGAGTCCTCTACATTCAGCAGCAGCCAGGAAAGGTATGAAGTGGAGGATCTATTGCTCTTAATACATCATTCATTTGTTCTTGGAGCATCCAGCCTTAAGAAAAGCCTGGATATCTCCGAGTGAAGTACAGGCTGCTCCATGTATGTTACTACCATGTGCACAGAAAAGATTTTGGTCTGCAGGGGAGATGCTCGAACAACACAGAGGCATTAAGGAGCCAGGGAGCCTCCTCCTTTATGTAGATGGTGAAGCACTAGAACATAGCTCATGTGTTTTCCTGGAGGTGGCAAACAAGCAGGCATAGAATTTCTGCTTCTTTACAGGTAGTGACAGAGTTTGACAATAGTTTCTGAAGCCTGTTGTAACAGAGATCCCAAGAGTTTTTAATCGTGCATAAATTCGGGCAAGAACAGCAATCACACAAGCAAAAAGTCTGTCCGTTGCAGCCTGTTCAGACCTTGGGCACGGGTTTAGTTCGTCTCCCACAATGTGGAGCACGTTCCAGGCTCTGGAAGAAATAGCGTGAGGCTACTTCTACTCAGGCAACTCTACTCTACCCAACCTCTCTCAAAAGCTCATTGATAGGATCTTCAGCCTTCCAGGATAAAAGGCAAAAACACTTCGAGCACAGCTCCACAGCCACAATAAGATGGTTCAGCCCTGCTCAATGGCCAAAGTACCACCTGCTGTGCTACAGAGAGCTTCGCAATGAGAAGCACCGCTAGGGTGGGCCAAAACAGCACGTGTTTGTCCTATCAGTCCAGCATGTTGCTTCTCACTGGAAGCAGCCCAGTCCTGAGCTCAGTCACTACCAAACACACTTGGTTAGACAGAGCTTGAGTAACATGGCCCCTTTCCTCACAAGACTTGGGAGCTGAAAAATCTAAGTGGATCTGACAATGCTCTTTCCCAACAGGCTCCTGCCAAGGACAGAGCCTCAAGTTCTCAAGTATATAATATGCTGCATTATCTCACAAAACTGCCCCATAAGCCTGGCAAAATCCCAGTGTCAGCAGTTACCCTGAGACAGATTCCTCCTTCATAACTCTGGGAAATGTGTTATTCAGGATTCCCCTTCTCTGCCTTCTCTTGCTCCCTCCTCTGGCTGCCCCAGAGGTACACACCACCAGTGACGTGCAGAGAGGCACTGCAAGGTAGCAACAGCCTGAGAGTATGCATCCACTGATTTCAGTAGCAGACAGCGCTTCAGGAGGCTGGTGTTCATGTTCAGCAAAACCAGCTTAATTTAACACTGAAGAGAGAACAACACAAACAGGATGCGAAGAGAGCTGGGACTGCCCTGGTGGTGACTGGAGAGGTGGCCTTGTAGGGGCTGAGGGCAGAGCAGAGATGTTAGTCGAGAAACCATTAACTGGGTGGCAGATTTATAGCAGTGGAGGTGGGGGAGGCAACCCCAGCCCAAGCTCCCATTGGCTTTGATGGACTCTTGTAGGCCAGGCCAATGAACATTCAGAGGGCTCCAGTTTCCCCAGTGCCATTCCCCACTGTGAACAGTCAGGAACAGTACTTGGGCACCTGCACCAGCCTGTGTTCCCGCTGGCTTCACTGGGAGAACATGCTCTGCGCATTCCATGTATTTATCACAGTTTGGCTTTCAGAGATTTTTAAGTCAACATAAATGATTTCAAGTCAACTTGACCCACCTTATAAGAGCAAGTAAATTGTCAAGAAGCTTCAGGACCTGCTCAGTGCAGGGATTACGGTAGATTGGACTTCCACTGGGCATATACCCCACCAAGAATCCTCCAGCTTTCGCCTCTTCAGGAGCAGCAGGCCAACGAGCTCGTTTCACAACTCCCAGAATGGTGTACACGCAAAAGCTTATCTGCAGCAAGAGATGTGGAAAGTGTTTCTTAGCCAGAGCACAACCTGAATAAATAGGCTTTCAGAGAAACCCATCATCATCCCATCTCAAAGGAAACACTCTACAGTGAGCCTAAGCTGGTGACGGGAACAAACTCTGGTGGGTTTGCTGCCAAGGAAATACAGCAAATGATCATGCTATGTTCCATCATCTTCTGTGACCCTTGGCCATGGCAGGACGACCTAGGAACTCGCTATTAGACAAAGCATCAGTGCATATGGTCTCGTGAGCACACAAGCAAACAGGTAGGCTGCCCTCCAAAAGGAAGGGTCTACACTATCAGTTCCTCGTCTCCTTCATGTGCTGGGATGGATGCAGAGATCTGCGATGACAGGGCAGTCAAATTGCATTAGCCCCAAATCACAAGCACAGATCTGTGGACTGCATTTCAGTGTCTTCTACAGACCGAAAGACAGCAACTCCATTTGCAGCCTGCCCGAGAAGTAAAGACATTTCACTAACAACTCAAACAACACGATTCTCCTCGGATGAATTTTAGTTCTATTCCATGCTGCAGTCTCAGCATGAGGCTTTCCATACTGCCTGGCTCAAAAAGCGCAATTCACTGCACTGTATCTCCAAAAATCATGTAAGCCAATTGTTTCTCCAAAACCAAACTCTGACACACAAAGAATAGGGAATAGTGTGCTTCACTCTGCTGAATAATCTAGTTTTGCATGGCCTACATGCTCATTACTGTAGCTTCAAGAAGCAAAAGCCAGCCCATTATTCTGCAGTCTGAAAAACGTACTGATCTGCACCCTAAAGAAGCAGATAATCAGGAGAGATCATGTGTGTAACCACAACAGAAATGGGGGATGGAAGGGGGCAAGTCCTGTCTTGCTAAGGATTACACCTCTGTTGGTAATGATACTCACTCTAGAGCGGTTCAGGCCACTAGGATCTTCCAAGACTGGATCGGCAATTTTGTTGTCTGCACCCACATAGGAGATGAAGGCTTCAGGATCTGAGAGGACTCTAGCAGCAGCAAAAGACAGCAACGGGGATTATTGTTCATACCAGGGAATTTGAGCAGAGCTTTGCACTGGCAATAAACATCTTAACAAATACAGAGCAGGCTAGAGAGACTAGCTATTGCTCCACACTGTACGTGGGAACGTGATAAAAAGCACCAGAGACTGCACTCTCCAAACATCTCCAGTTCTCCTGCGCCATAGGAACTTGAAACCTTGGAATCTCTTATGAAGATAGCCCTGCTGGGAAAACTCTTGTGCATGCCCAGCTGCCCCGGGCTGCAGGACACCTCAGCTTTAGTAAGGAGAGCTCAGCTTCCTAGCCTCTCCTGGAGACGAGCACAGACATCTTTTATTTCTCATTTTCTGCAAATGCTTTGAGAATGCTGGGGAGTGTTCCTCTATCAACTTAAACAACTCTTACCTAGCAATTTTCAACAAACAGCATTTCGTCTCAGTTGGCAGTTTCTGAACTCCAGGAAAGCTATTACCACAATGACTGCCCAGAGCACAGGAGGTCACAAGGCACCCCACCACCCTCGTTTGGTTTGCGCATTCCCTTACCAGGCTCAACATCGTCTCTGCAAACACCTCCAACTCAAAGCTCAGACAAATGACCCATACCTCTGCATCTCTGGGGAGAGCCATAGGCCAGCAACAGGAGCCATGAGCTCCTCCAGGAAAGCTTTCTGCCGCTCATAGTCCTTGAACTGGTTGCTGATGAGGACAAGGGCCTCCATAAGAGCGCACTTCTCCATCTGTGTCAGAAGTAGCTCATTGGAGAGCAGCTGCTTCACGTGGTTGTACAACATCTCAAAGTTTGGCTAGAAAACACATCCAAGTGGAAGAGAGTCATGCATCTGGTGTGGAGGAGGGCCACAGGGAGAGGCAGAGGTGGGGTGTACTGTACTACGCGAAACAGCCAGAAGAGCATGTCTAAGTTACCTTTTCTCTACATAGCCATCTCCTTCTCAGTCTCAAGTTTCTCTGAATGTTCAGTCTGAAACTGTTCAGTTCAGTTCAGAATGTTCAGTTCTTCTCTTCCCTACCCTGTATCATCACCCTGCATCCAGTTTACTTTAGTCTCCAGAATGACTCAAATAAGCAGAGGAAATCTTTCTTCCAGGCAGTCACATCCCTTAGACCAGTGTCATTCTCAAAATAGTTCTGGTGCTTTTACTTGCTGACAGAAAGTACCTCGTTCCTTTGGCTCTCCAGTGCCAGACTCAGGACTTTTCCATCTCTCTGCTCACAACTAGATTAATAACGATTCATACGGTTATCACTATCTCCACAGGAATGGTTGATTTCTTCCCTACCGTTCTAGTGGCAACCATGTCTTCCTCTACCTTGGTATAAGCATAAGCAATCATCCCCTTCAGCAAAGTCATCTGAACATATTTTGAGGCAGTTCTGGGCCCTTGACTCTTCCAGTGAGGATGTCTGGCTGGCCATGGGAAAGACAGAGCTGTAGTTCAAGGACCAGTAGAGTGGGACAAAGACAAACCTGCTAATTCTTAGCAGCTATTTCAGAATGCAGTCTGGAACCCCTAAATTACCTTCACTAGCATCCTCAAAAAACATCTTTTTGTAAACTAGCAATGTCCTATGGTGCTCACATAATCCTACACCCACTCCACACAAACACTGCTAAAGAAAGGAGTTCAGAGCTATGCATGTTGCATGCGGGCTGTTTAGTTCAGCAAAACCAAACAAAACACCATCTCATGGATTTTAAATGTATCCATTTTTTCTAGTCTCCTCAAGCTAATCCAGAAAACAAATACTCTCCTCTTGCTCCCACATTCTGTTAAGTAACAGAAGAAAGTCTGGTGATTAGTCACTGCTAGTGTCTTCAGCTAAGGAGTCAATTAGGACCACCACAAGTGACAAAATGGAAAATCAGCAAACGCTCCCATAAAACGAATCTAGTGCTGCTTGTATCCTCATCCTCACTCCTTCTGCATTTAACTCATCATCACTTTACAATTCAACTCTTCTGGCTGAAAATTTTTCAGGGGGGTGGGGAAGAAGGGAGGTGGAGGGAATCACACTTTGCCATTTGCGCAGCAGGAATGTTTCTTGGAAGAAAAACAAGAGGCTGTAGCCAAGGAAGCTGAAGATCCCACAAAATCCAGCTGAAACCAAGGCAAGAATCTTCATGATAGAGTTGAATTTACATACCAGGACAAGCTGAGGGTAATCTCGACACATCTTTATGATTGAGGAGCATGCATGCCTTCTCACATTCTTCACTGCTCGAGTTCTAGGAGCCTGGACAGACATAACAAACTTCAATGCAACAAAACAAAAGTTCAGACAAATGCAGGGCATCTTCAAGAGATAAATGCATTACATACAGTTTTCTGCACTCACCCCCCACCCCAAACAATCATGCCACAACCAAATTTCCACTAGAGCAGTAGCCAACCCAAGAAGGCCATGTTTGAACTAGCTGTGCTCAATGAGAGGATGCCATGGATCTCACCCATTATTTCGAGACTCCAAGCACTCTCTAGGTAGCTGGCAGCTTTACAGCCATCCTTCACAGCCATGTATACCAACCACTAGAGTACCCACAGCTAATGAGGGGATTTCACTCTCAGGAAGGCCAACATGGACTTTGGGACTAAGGACACTAGCCTTAGACCACGCCTGCGGCTTTCTAAGTTTGTGAGCCAAAGCTTATTAGGCTATGTCAACCAAGAACAGACCAGTTATATCTAGACTTCCCAGCCCTTTCCAGGAGCAGGACTATACTTGAGAAGCCTACTACAGCAGAGTCTTTAGACTCAGTGTGCTCTCAAACAGAGTATGATTTCACCCAAGTGTTACAGCTTATTAGCAGAGAATAATTCAGACGTACCTTACTTTCTTCTATAACTTCAAAGGTAACTGAAGCAAACAGCTGTGAGAAAAGGGAGGAAAAATCCAAAACCTCATGTCATTTGTTAATATCGAGCACTCATGTGTGTTTTGAGCTCAAGGAATAAATCATAAGACTTTGGTGCAATTTTATTAAAGTCAGTGAAGAACCCTTGACTAAGCTGAAAGATGAATCGTCAGCACAGTGAGGCCTTCAAATAAAACACGATGTTTACTGGTCAGAGCATGCAATTAATGTTAAGATTTAAGGCTAGGAACTGCAAAATTTGTGTTATTTGACATCTCCTCTTGAACAAGACTCAATTTCAGTTTTTCCCATCTTCAACGTGAAGGACAGTCCTTCCCTGACAGTAATGCCAAGAGGATTAAGTCCTGCAGTTCAGTACAAGGGCCTTGCACCACAAAAAGCCTACTTGATTTTAACGTGGTCTGCAAGTACCTACCTTGGAAAGGACTTGCGGTAGGTATTCTGGTCGGTAAGTGACAAACGGAAAGAGAGCAGAGACATTGGTGAGCACGCATGACAGGATGAGAGGATCCTTTGTTTCAAAATTAAGGACAAGCTGCAGCAGATCTATGCCATCATTCACTGGGATTTCCTTCGGAGGCAGGAAAGGGAAAACGGAGGAAAGAAAAAAGGAGGCAACACTCAGTACTTCAGCCTGTAGCACACATCCTACAACTCCTAGAGCTAGGCCACAGAGCTGCTGCTGTCACATCAGGCCTCTCAGCTGAACACAGGTGTTCTCAAAGCAGAAAGAAAAGCAGTAGAAACCTCAGTTTAACTGCGTGCTATGTGCACTTGCTGAGGGAAAAAGAACAGCAGCATTGCCATTGTTGATAGTCTTGAGATGCCAATCTTAAGTCCCCATACTATTGCTTGCACATCTGGGAAAAGGCAATTTTCCTCTCTCTTCGTTTGGCTCCCAGTTCTCCTCTTGACTCTGTCCATGAGATTCCATGCTTAACCAACTATAACAACCATATAATTATTTTACTGTGATTAGAATGATGAACTAAAGTGCATGAGCAGCCTACTCTAATAAAAAAAATTGTCAGCCTGAGAAAAAAATGCTTTCCTTCTAATTTGCCTGCTGTTGAACAAAAAGCAGAGGAAAACCGCTTCTGATCATCTACTCCCTGAGCATGAGTTTCTCTCATTTAGCTAAAAGTTAAAAATAAAATAAAAAAAAAAAAATAAAAAAAAATCAGGGGGATGATTAAAAGAATAAACTTGGGAAATTTCCACTTAAGCAGTCCTCTAGCAAGGCACTATGTCAAAGCTTACCACCTGAGCTGTGGTCCTGTGACTTCACATAGCATAGCGTCCAGAACCAAGACATGCCTGACAGACTAAGCCAGTATGAGTTTGGTCCCAGCTATAGAAGGGTCACTACTCCTCATGAGAATCACTCACCAAACAATCTGGGGTTTTGCATGGAGGTAACCGATTACTACAAACTTTTCAAGGACAACATAGCTGAAAAAACCCACCCATGTCAACCCAGAACAAGCCAGGAGAGCAGGCAAGAGCATCTGGTACACATACGTCTTTATCCAGGGTTCGAAACATCTGGCTGATGACGCTCTCTGAGAAGAAGGTCATGGCATCCCACTGCACAAAGGATGGAGAGAAGATGGAGCAGAGACCTTCGCCTGTCTTAGCTGAAAGGGAGAGAACACTGGAGCTCTCACCATGCTCCTCCCTGCATGCACACCACCAGGCTGACAAGCTCCCGCGCTGCAACGTCTTGGCACCCACAAGTATTCTGGTCACACAGCTCTCCCTGATGATGCCTGGCAGGGATGCACTGGGAGCAATTAAGGTACTCCCGTGTGTTTTGGCTCATTCAAGTGAAGGCTCCTGAGACATAAGTCTGACCTTTGAGATACTACAGGCAGCAACACCAACAAATCACAGAAGGGAAAAGGAAAGGAGGCAGACCACATGCCCAGACTCAGCACTGCAGGCAAGACTGCCCTAGATGCGACTTCGCAGAGCACCAAGTGGCCTTCCTTCACAGGAGGAAAGCAAGGTGACTGACAGAGAGATTTGCCAGACAGGCAGAACTTGCCTGGACAAAAAGACTGTATTATGGAGATAACAAGGCCCAAACAGTTGTAAAATTATATCAGAGGGACAGCTGCATCTGTTTTGCAGAGAGATTTGGGAGAGGGAAAGGATGAGCCAGGGGCTTTACATTAGCTATTCCATAGGTAAGCTGCAAAGGTTTAAATTTGGGGTGGGGTGGGTTCGATTTTGATTTTGCTTTTAACTTGCAAAGACCTTAAAAGCCTGAAAGCCTAGTGTTGAGTCTTAGGTTTCCCTTAAAAAGAAGGAAAAAAAAAAAAAGGCAAAGAAGTTTCTTCTTTGCTTGAATTAAAAACCAAATGCTATACGCCTATTTTTTTTCCAGGTAACTTACAGTTCATGGGTCCAGTATCAACAGGAGCTGTGAGCTGGTACTTCAGCCATTCACCAGCCATTTGGAAGCCAGTTCGAGGGTCCAGACGACAAGCCATCCTCATCACCTCTCCTTGCTGGGCTCGGAAAGCTGCAGTGAAAAAATCAGACACCATGCAACAAGCTGATGCTACAAATGCTCCCTTCCCCAAAGCTCACCTGCAGCTTTGCAGACCTGGGAACATTACGGACTGTTGCTCTGGCAATAGCTGTGTAGTAAGCTCAGATATAGTCAGTAAACTGGGTGTAACACGATGGGCAATTTTTTGAAGCAATTTAAATGGGCTAAAAATGATGGATTAACATAAAAAGAAATGGAATTAGAATATAATATGAATTACGAAGATCTATGCTAAACCTGGATTTACTACAATTAAGCCTCTTTTTCATTAAAAAAGTCTTCAAACTATACATGTTTGCTGCTTACAAAGCACCTTGAGATACTGAGACAGAAAACCAGCATTAGATAACTAACACTTCCTTCAGTTAAAACCATTTTTTTGAGTTCAGATTCTAGGCTGACAAGCTAATGCAAACTCAAAAAAGTCTTGTTTTCAAAGATATGAAAAGCAAAGTACAGAACACAAATTTCCTTTGTTCCAAAATACTCTAATAGATGACCACACAAAAGAATCAGCTCTGCTGACTACAGATGCAACTTGCATTGTTTAAAAAAGTTGTTCTATCAGGTAATTTTATTTTGTGTTTCAAATTGGATTTATTTTCTTATATATGTAATACCTTCAATATCATTTAACTCCCTAAAACTACTTCAAATTCTGGCTTTATGCATTTAGCTACTTTTTGATTTCACCCAAACAGATTTATTACAATAAGTAAAAAATAAACTATCTAATAAGCAGTAAAAAAATGCAACACTTAATCCTCAAACATAAATGTAAAAAGTAAGAATTTAAGTAATTTAGTAAATATATCCTCCCAGCCACCAAGTGAGTACCAAACTATACCAGCCAGTGAGAACCAGCCTCAGTTTTGGGAAGTAAAATACAAACAGAAAGAAAAAAAANTAAATAAAAAACAAACAAAAAAAAAAAAAAAAAAAAATACCCAGGGTTTCCCATTTGCTGGTTTACGATCATCACTACATTTGGCTGTTTTAATTGCTCAACTCTAGCTGTTGGGACTGGACCAGAAGCTTCTTAGCAGGGCCAAGACAGATTTTCTTTCCGAAATGACATTTAAAATCTTTTTTCCTCTCCTAACCTGAGCAGGACTCCAGGCTGTTTCATTTCCTCCTCTAGGTGACCAAGAGGCACATTTTCTTTGACACTAGGTAGCAAATGCTACTAGGCCATCTACCTGGCCAGCACACAAAATAATATCAAAAAGTAAAATGAAACGCCTGAGCTGCCACAGGAAAATCCCAAATTAATTTTACTCCAAGATCCGGGCTGAAAGAATCAAGACACAAACGGAAGCTGCCAAGCCAACATGGTAGGCTCCAAGCTCAGCCAGCAGCTGAAAGTAAGAGGAAAAGCACAGACAACAGCTTCCACGCAGGGTGCTGGTAACTTACAGTTGAAGAAGGCATTGAAGTCCTCATCACTGTCAAAATCAAAGCGCGAGTATTCACAACTGGTGCTGTCTGTTTTAGAGGGAAAGCCCACCTGGAGACAGAGCAGACAAGGTCAGGAAAGAAGAGAAGTCACCCATCACAACTAACACCAGGAGATGAAGACTGAAGGCAAGAAGCAGACAGGAAAATGCCAAGATAACCGTTCGCTCAGCAGCCTGGAGATCATGTCTGTGGCAGACACAATAAAAATGTAGTTTCTCCCCGTGATCCACAGGCCATGTTCACCTAGGCACCTCCTCACACCTATCTGGCCACAGTTCCCACATACCTTCACTAGGTTGGTCATAGATGCACGGAGATACTTGGGAATCATAGCCAGCAACAAGGGGTCGCGAGACAGAACTTCATGCCGAAACAGGGCTCCCCATGTGATCTGGGTGGAAGAGCGCAGAAACTGGGGGAGAAAAGGGAAAAGAGGGGAACAGAGAAGGACTTCAGTGCCGGAATCTCCACTGCTAACTTTATGTGTTGCTAGCAGAAGGCAACAGCAAATTACACTGACTATTCTGTTGAGTCCAAGGCACCTTGCAGGCTCAACCCAAACTTCCAGAACACTAAAAATATCTAAGTAAATTGTAGGACTGATTGCAAATTCTGCACTTTCTACTCAGCACCTCTGTGTCAGGCACTGTTCGTAATGGAGCTGTAATGGAGGAGGAATCACTCTGCCTTCCAGGTCTTCAGCTGAAATGGAGAGCCTGGAAAGCAGTATTTGGCAGCTGAAGTTCTGCAGTTTTCTATAGGTTAGTTCAATTATGCATTCACACATTCTTACATATACACACACGAGACTTTCAGCCCTTTACATACCTGGCTGGGATGGGTTGTAAAGGCTAAAAACGAGTCAAGGTATTTTCCAAAGTTGGTTGGCGTTTCGACATCAGAATCTGAGCCCTGTTAGGAAGACAAACAACTTTAGACAAATACTAACTATACGTCAGGCTGGGCTCACAAGCGGTATGTCTCTGGGTAAAGCGGAAGCACTACATCCAAGGCCACTGGCTGTAAAGGAGCAGAGAGAAAAACACGGAACAACTGTGATTTTTTTCCTGAAAGCAGTATGGCCTGAGGAGTAGCAAGTTCTGCTGACCAGCCTGGGTGTGCTGGAGACAGCATCACCCTTATTCAAGAGAGAAGCGTGACTTCTCAGATACTGGAGTTCCATTAAAAGCAAATTCATGACCACTGGTGCTTCTGCCATGAGTCACGATTTTACTCTTATTGGGTCAAGCCCATTCAGCAGTACCAAGGTGGAACAATTCTCAACCACAGACTGCAGAATTTTGCAAGCAAATACACCCAGATGATTTCACTCCCATTCCTCCAAATGTTTCCTGCATTTAACGTATGGACATCTCTTCTCAATAACTTTCTGGGAAGTTCGTCAGGAAAGCAAGTTTTACCTGGCGCCATAAATTCAAGGTTTTGCTGCTCCTCACTAAGCATAATGTGACATGGTGCCCTCAAGACCCCTGGTCTGGAACTGCACAGCTCAGTGCTGCCTCTCCTGAGTCACTCTGGATGAGAGGACTCAAATCCCCATCTCATTACTTCATTATGGCCTAACAGCTCCCACTGCCTAACATCAAGCGAAATCACTGAAAGTAGTAACACACTCTTTGTTTGCTGTCCATTCTTTTTAGGGATAAATTCTCAAAGGTTTGTTGTGGGGGTTTTTTTGTTTGTTTGTTTTTTCTTTTTTTTTTTTCTTTTTCCTTTCCGTCCCTGTGAGGATTTACTCTGCTCTATCACTTGCACAGGCTGGGGGCCTCAGTCTCCCCATGAAGAACATCTCTCAACAAGCCTGCCTGCCTTACTGTAGAAGAACTGTGCTGAATGGAGGGAGCAGGAATGCAGCAGCCAGCATGGCCTGCAAAGTATCAGTGTGCATCTTCATCTCAGCATTGACACAGAGCATGAGAAAGATGAACAGCAGAAAGAAAACCTGTTTCTTCCTTCATCTTAAGAGAATATTGGTAGAAGAACAAACAAGTATACTTTGAGTTATTTTTAACAGGGGGAATTAAAAGGCTTCCAACACAGAAGCAATCTCCGGGAGTAGTTTTTCTGTAGCAGTAGACCGCAAGGAACCTGGCCAATTTTCAATAAAGCTTCAGCATTTTACAGAGGTTATAGGAGATGATTTTTGCTGACAGCGGAGGCCTGGAATCACTCAGGGTCCCTCCATTCTACATTCCTATGACTCAGGAGGATACAGTTATCCCACTCGCAAGCAGAGCCATTTCTGCCTCTATCAAATGCATGGAGAGAACCCTACGGCTACCAAATGTGCAGAGAGAACCCTGCTCCTACCTTAGCTCAGTGTTGCATCACCCCCAGCCCTAAAAACGAGCCTTGCCAGGGCTTGCTGCTGGTAACAGTAGAGACTTACTAGCAACGCACACAGCTGGCTGCCCAATGCGCACAAAACTTGGCAAAGTCTCTTCAAGAAAACATAGTGCTTCTCCACCAGGCCTTCTCCATCTGCTGTCCTGGGAATGAGGGGAGGGGGAAAAACAGGATCGCAGTTACTCATGCTGTAGGTAACAAGCACATTGCTATCTATCTTGTAGATAAAAAAAGGGACTAGAGAAATTTGATTTTATTGCAGTTGGATTTTCTTTGCTGTTGTCAAGAGGCACTGCTTTATGGCCATCTAAAACCTCTGAAATTGCCTCTCTGAAAGAGTCCCTCCTGATCAGTTTCAGGCTAAAAGAGAAAGCTTGGGAAGCTGTGATATTTATACTGCTTTCTCCTTCAATTATGGGATTTGAAAAAATTGCAAATTTTTTCAAGTTTTGCAAAAGAAACGGTGGTTTTCCTCTCTACTAGCCCACTCCCAGCTTCCTGCAGTTGAGCAGCAGTATCTTTTTTACATTTATAAAGTCATTCGTATGTAGTTTTGTGTGAAATTACAGCAGCAGGATGATACTCACTGGGCAGCAGAGAGAATGTAGTGCATGGCAACGTCTCCAAACAAGACCATCAGAGGCTTCCGATCCTCCAGCTTACCCTATGTGTAGAATAAGCCAAATGCCTCAGTTAGAACGTAACTACTTATTCCCATCTGCAAGTGAAATTAGGAGATCCCCAGTTGTCCTTCCATCCTGTCTAGGGAGGGGCTTACAGTCCACAAATGATTTCATTTTCAAAAACTTGCCAAAAAATCTAAGGTATTCGTGATCTCAAGAAATTTCCCCAAGCAACCCCACCACAGGAACTTTAAACTGAAAAGCTGATCCTGAGACATTAACTCTTCTCCACTGCAGACTGGGCATGTAAGGGCAGCTGATAAACACTCGTCCTTGACACTAAGCTGTTTGTGAATGTATGGGTCAAATCACCTGTTTGGATCCTGCTGTCATTGCTCTGAGCCGCCAGACGGCACAGCTGGTGACAATATTTCCCACTTCACAGTTGTAGAAAGTGGGACAAAAAGAAGTTAACGGGGATCACCACCTTCAAAACCGTGAGGAGAGGCAAGCGCCGAAGTTGGAGAGGGTTCCAACAGTTGCTGTATGTATTGTGCTGGCATGACATTCATGCTAAGCACCATTAACATAAGCAGCCAAAGTTGAATTTTGTTTCTTAAATAAAAGGGCAACCTGAAGAATTATATAGGAGGAGGAAAACAAAGGGGAGCCGAGGAGGAAGAACTCACTTTCCTGCTGACAGCAATCAGGAGACACTCTGCTGCTCCTATTTGGAGCTCAGGTTCATTTAGGAGCAGACACAACATCTCCAAAAGCTTGCAGTTGTCTGCTGTGATGTGGCTCAGGGCCACCCAGTCAATGTAGCCAGCCAAGGTGTTGAGTGCCGCTATCCCCACACGGCAGTTTGCCTGGGCCTGTGAACAGGGAGGAGGGCGAGAGGTCAGAGTTAGAGAGAAACACCAATCCCCACATCAAGCTGTCCACTCCCTGGAAGAACAGTAACAGGAATCGCCCTGAGGGTGAAGTGGCAGCAAGAAGGGTCCAAGTCCCCACACTAAGCATATCTGTTAAGGCCCAGGCATTTCTCCACTTGTGCCTCACTTCTCCAGGAATTTGTAGTATGGGTGAACAAACCCATCCATAAATGAAAATTGCAGGTAACAGACTCCCAAGCTTGGGAGAAGCCTGGTTCTAAGCAATCTTGGTCTTAAGAATGACTATGTGCTAACTCCCACATAGCTCCACTCACCTTTGGCTCCTGAGCCAGATCAGCCTTCTGAAAAAGAAAACAAGAGATGGTAAGTGAGCAGCTACAGCACACTCTTCCACCCAGCCACTGCTGGACAGGCTTATTCTCAAGAACGCAGCCAGAAGCAGCTTCACAGAACAGCTCCCTAGTGACAGAGGCTGCAACACAGTCTCCAGCTCAGGACGTTGCTGCAGCCATCATAACCACCTCCACAGCCCCCCAGCAGGTAAGACAACAGGACTCTGAATTGCAAGTTAAGCCACAATTTCCTTCTCATTCAAAAGATGACGCTCCACAGTCAGCAGGCACCAGGGAGACACAGGGGACAAGAAGGAAAGGCATTTCAGCGCTTCCCTTTCTTCCAGGGAAGAAACTTTTGACCCTTTAGGGCCCCTTATATCTAAAAGCCAGACTCTGAAAGATGCTGGTGGCTTTTATGTACTGAGATTGATGTCTGAAAGGGGTAAGTGATTTGTCCATGGTCAGAAAGGCAGCTGGAGAGAGAGCTGGGGCATGAGCTTACAGCCTGACTCCCAGTTCCAAACACTTAACAGCAGCAATGCACTGCTTGCACCATCTTTTTGACTAATGCAAACGAGTCCCTCAGACACTCAGGTTTGATTTGTTTTTCAGATGCAAAGACACCACGAGCATTTCTTTCTGCTGCAAGGCTTTGGGTTGGAAATTCTGTCTATCAATGAATTCAGTGCAGTGATTTTAAGTTAATCTGGTTGTGTCCCAAACATTTAACAACTGAGACACCATACCAGAACTGCATACTTATAAGCACTGCAGATTATTACGACCTTGGGGAACTGTCCATCATCTCTCTCCCCCACTCTCAGTGTGCAGACAGGTAACTGAACACCCAACCCTCAGACTTTACCCTGCGCACAAACATCCCAAAGATCTGCTAACCTGTGGAGCGGTGAGGGCTTCTTGTTCCTGGGGTGCTCCAACCTTGCCAATCAGAAAGATTCCACCGTTAGCAGAAGCAGCCACACTTCAGAGCCTCAAGCATTGTAATTCAAACCTTACCTGGAAATGCATTTCAACCAGACTACAAAATGCACTAGGGTCTCCCACCCACCACCATGAACTGCACAGAGAACTGTCTGCTCTGCAGGTGGGTTTGTTCAGCCTGTCAGTGCATCAGGAAGCTGAACAGAAGTCAGGTAGGAGAGGGTTTTTCATTGCCTCCCAGTTTCACATTTAGTGAAACTCAAGATTCTAATTCACAAGAAAAAAAGAACACGAGATACACCTAAGCAACTTATTTCTATATTGGTTTCTCAGTTGCACTTCACTCTCAAATCCACTTTCTTCTCACAGGAACAGACTGGGGTAGAGTCTTGCCTTCACCATCCATCTTGATCAACCTGCACATTTCTGATTCTAGGTAAGAATTCAGGAAAGAAGTCTCTTTTACACAAAAACAAAGAGCATTCCTCACCACAACTTGACATAAAAGGGCTTCCTGACCTGAGCTCTTGGAGAAGAGGACCAGAGAGGCCAGCTGCAATGCTGAGACATCAAAAACTTGTGCATTTTGGTGCATCACCACAAAGACACCACTGCAGCATATGAGAGCAGATGCGAGCCCAGGACAGCATCTCTTTACCACTGTGTTACATAAACTAACCCAAATCTACCTGTTTCTGCCACAGCCACTAATCCATACACCCCTAGGGTCAGTGGAGCATTCCAACAGTATAGATGAGACGCATATCCACTCAAGCCATTTACACTAGCAAATCCAAACTATCACCACTAACCCTGTCAACCTTGTGTACTCACTCACTCCCTCTGATCAGCGCCGGCTTCCCAGGCCACAGCAGATCCCTACCTCACAGCGACAGCAACGGATTTCAGACAGTTTCTGCACTTGCTTTCCCAACAACCTGCAAGTTGTATCCCAATTCCTAAATGCCATCAGCACCAACTGAACCCAAGGAAAGGAGGCTCTTACCATGCGCCTGTATTTGTTGACGTTCTGCTGCAGGGTGGTTAGTAGGAAGCTGAAGATCTTCTCCATGTTCTGGGTGAGGGTTTGCTGAATATCTCGACGCCGCTGGGTAGGCAGAGTTTGAAAAGTCACCACATCCTCTGCCAAACGTAGCAGGATGAACATCACCAGTTCCGTCTGAGTTTCCTGATGTTCCAAAATGAAATACGCTCCATCAGAACAGTTCAAACATTAAAATGTCTAGGGGTTAGCTCAGAGATGTAAAGAAAAAGAGAGCATGCATGAAGGTACAAGTCACTCCTTGGGAAAATAAAACAGGAGGATGGTTCTCTCTCTGCTAAAATCACCTCTTAGAATAACTTAATCTTACAGGGATTTCTGAGTCCATCATCAGCCTGTCTCACCTGACCATGAGTGAGTTAGGCTTTCCTCAGGATGATGGAAGACTAAAACCCATACTAAGAGCAAGCGGAAGAGAAGAGACAGGTGTGTTTCATACCCCTTGCTTGGAGAGGGTATCCAGCTCCTTTAGCATGTCAGGCCAGTGCTGAGGCCATTCACGCTTGATCATCTCCACCACAATGCGAGACAGAACATCCTTAATGTGACTTTCCTCCTCCAGAATACTCTGAGTTCCCTGCGACAGAAGAGGGGCAGAGTTATACAAAACAGCAAACATTTGACATTTATAATTCTGACCTAGGAAGCACAGTGGTCGCAAATATTCTAAACCACAAAAAAATAAAAACAACAAAGCAAAACACAACATTGGGCAGCTCTTCATCCCTGCTACCTTGGATAACGTTCCTACCCTCCCAAGCACCCATAGCTAGTGAACCCTGGGAGCCAAAAGGATTTTCCTCAAAAGAAGGTTTCACAAGAGCAATCACAATGACAGAAAAAACATAACTAAGATAATGACTTTAGTATTCTTGTAAAGGATAAGAACATCCATATTTACTGAATTTACTCCTAAGAAAAGTACCTTATATATGTTATACAAGCCTCACGACTTCCTGCCACGTGAGGTGACGTGGTTACTGACCTGACTACATGACAGAGAAAAGCACTGGAACAACCAGGGATGCACAGCAAGAAAGTAACAAAATGCAGAATTGAATTCAGGTCCCCTATGCTAATTAACTGGAGTCTTTTTTCCTTTCGCTCCCACTTGCCTTCTCCAAGTAAAAGAATCACGTTTCAAAGAAAAGTCTGGAGTAGAAGGTACTTACACTGGATATAAGGCCCATGACATTGTTCTTTAGATAAACTTTTTCTAGGCGAGGCATATTGTTCCAGCGGAACCTGTTTGAAAGAGTTTAAGGAAAAAAAAAAAAAAGAGAAACAAAAAGGATGCCAAATCAAAACATTTATAAAGATCTCTGACTTGATTCTCAATGAACCACTGCTTCTTTACCTAAACTAGAGAGCGACACTACAGCTTACTGACTCTGCCAGTGCCCAATCTCTTAATGAAAAGGCCGAGTTAAAAGTGCTGCTGGCAAATGGGCGTGCACCACTGAGGTCGACAGAGATGAGAAGCAGCAGCAAAAGCACAAAGCATCAGGTCTGTAGAGGCGGCAGAGAGAGAGGAATCTCAGAACTGAATACAAAGCCTCTTTGTTAGCACGAGGCTAATGACAGAGCGCTGCAAAGACCTACTGATAACCCTGTGTGTTTCTTTACACCTTGCCATGTCAGCGTGTCTTAGAGCTCAGCGAGTTAACCTTCCCAACCTGTCTCTCCTTCTTTTACAGAGAAGGAAAGAAACAGAGCAGGACAGCAACTGTCTTCTGCTGTAGAACAGACTCTCTGCGTCCTGAAAGTGCCTCCCTGAAGCGGGAGGCGCTGGAACGGGAGCAGATCCCACACCAGTGGCTGTGTGGCAGCGGGCCGGCACCCTTCCCCGGCACAGGGGCGTGGGCAGCAGGACGAGCTGCCTTACTTGACCACATGCTCCAGGATCTGCAGGCCGAAGTGCCGGACGATGGCCGTCTGCGTCTTCTCTGCCAGCTTCAACCCGCAGGGCACGCAGATGGGACACTTCTCCTTGAACTCCTCGCAGAACTGGGGAGGGACAGGGGACGCGCACACGCAGTTAAAACACAGGAGCGGGCACGGGGCGGCCAAGGGGCGGCCGGTAACGGGGCGGGGGGGCAGCCCCGAGCCCTGGGGGAGCACGCCGGGGGGGTGGGGGGCCGCCCGACCCCCGCAGCGCAGGCGCAGCCCCCACCGCCTTCCCCCGCCCGCTGACGACTCCCGGCGCCT
>VZTL01000694.1:134310-155886 GCA_013400535.1 Scopus umbretta
CCCCCCCCCCGCCCCGGCCCCGAAGCAAGAGCATGGTAAATAGGATCTGTGTTTTTCCCTACGGATGGCTTTCACGGTGCCCACTTCTCGTCCTTGCTGTTGGCACTCGGCTACAGGAGCACGGGGCTGTTGGTGGCCGACGCTACCGGTCCCTTTGCTGGACTCAGCAAGAAATGCCCACGTCGATCCCCGTTGCATCCCTTTTCTAGAGGAGCTGCGGCAACGTGGCTTGCACGAGTGGCTGGCGTCGCTGTCCTTCGATAACCCTGATTGTCCTGACCTGCAGCTGACCATGGGTGCAGTAATTGTGGAAGAAATGAGGGTGGCTGTAGAAGCAGCCACCGGATTCAGGTGTTCAGCTGGGATTTCGCACAACAAGGTACGTGTGTAACGCGTCAGCCTGATTTCTTCTGAGTAGCAGAGTCAGAATGTGCTGTAGACCCTCTCTTGTGCGCTCTTCCAAGTCTCCCATAGAAGATGAGCTGAGTGGGGAATGCAGCCTTGTATGAGCATACCTTCAGGGAAATTATAGGACATCTGGGAAGGGGAGGAGTTTTTTTTCTTGGAGATGTGGCCTTTGCAGTCAGCACTCAATTAATTTACTGCCTGGATTCCTGGTGTACCCTAATGAGTTAACTCACTGGGAAGAAAAGGGTTTTAAGTCCCCCAGGAGAGTTTTCTTCAGGAAGAAGCATGAGCTTAAAGTGGGTAACCTCCACCTTGAGTTTTAGGCAACAGTGGCTGTAGGCAGGGAATGTTTTTTACTGACACAAATTCCCAGCGACTCGGAAGAAGAAGAATACCAGTTTGGGGCAATGAGGCGAGTCGGGTTGCTTTTCCTCTTTCTGGTCAATCAGTCTTTACCCCTGCTGGCCACGCTTTGGGCGATGCTCAGCCAGCTGCTGAGAGCCGCCGCAGGAGCACTTCGTGCATGACAGCAGCTGCAGGAACAAACGGACTTTGATGCTGCAGCTATGAAGGGTTTCCTGCTGGGTGAAATGCAGGGTGGTTTACTGAGAGCACCCAGCACTCGTTTCATTCTTTGCAAAAGGGGCTTATCTGTACAGTTATGACTTTGAAAATGTAGGGTCTGAGTAGCAAAAGGATAAAGATTAAATGGATGCTTTGGAACCCAAGGAAGACTGCTGCAGAACCAACTGGAACTATTACCAGCTGTACAGAGGTACTGGAGCTAATTCTGCACTGGCTCACCTTGAAACTAAAGCAGACTGTGAAGCAGAAATGAGCTAGCTGAGGAAGATCGCTGGTGTAGAAATTTCCAATTTGCCTTTCTGCTCTCTTTAATCAATAATAAGGGAGAACATCCCTGCTATCCCTAGCAGCTTTTCCCAGCTTCCATTTTCTATGCCACCATTCTTTTTTTTTTTTTTTTTTTGAAGGGAATAAGGAAATTCTGATGTACCATACTACCCCTGAAGAACTGTGTATCTTTAACAGCAAGCACAATGCAGAGATTACCAGAGCCTATATGTGGCTGTGCAGAACACACTATAGTGCTTCCACAGCCAGCTCACCTCTGTAGGTACAAATCTTTTCTGCAAAGAATGAAACGAGTGCTAGGTGCTCTCAGTAAACCACCCTGCATTTCACCCAGCAGGAAACCCTTCATAGCTGCAGCATCAAAGTCCGTTTGTTCCTGCAGCTGCTGTCATGCACGAAGTGCTCCTGCGGCGGCTCTCAGCAGCTGGCTGAGCATCGCCCAAAGCGTGGCCAGCAGGGGTAAAGACTGATTGACCAGAAAGAGGAAAAGCAACCCGACTCGCCTCATTGCCCCAAACTGGTATTCTTCTTCCTTTGAGTCGCTGAGAGTTTGTGTCAGTAAAAAACATTTTCCAGCTAGAGCTCAAGGTGGAGGTTACCCGCTTGAAGCTCAGGTTTCTTTCTGAATAAAACTCTTCTGAGGGACTTTCCTTCCTAGTGAGCTAACTTGTTTGAGTACACCAGGAATCCAGCTGATAAATGAAACCAAATAATTGAGTGAGCTATTTGGAAGCACCTGGAGGATAACAGCATGGTTTTATCAAGAACCACTCGTGCCAAGCTCATTTATGTGCCACCTTTGACAGCATAAGTGGCCTAATGTACAAGGGAAACTGCAGATGTGAGGCGTTGACCTTAAGGTTTCTAATGCACCTCACCCCGAGTCGCATAAGCTGATGATGATACCCTAGCAAAACACAACACGACTGAGGTTATCTGAAGGGCATGCATTTAGCTGAAGAAAATACTGTTTTCCATAATGATTTTGTTCAGTGAGTTGCACTCAAAATTGGGATGTTTACAGTGGCATCCTGGGGGGGTATCCTCTGTCTGAGGTCCACTCAGAGCCAATATTTTCACTGAAGCTATACAGAGGGAACAGCTGTAGGAATTCAGGTGATGCTAAGCACAGATGGGGCTCGGGGCCTGGGCTGGGAGAGTTCTGGAAGATGAAATGAGAGCTGAAAATTCTGTGCTTGGAAAAGCCCAGAAATGGTCTGAAATCACCAAGCAGTGCTTCTTATGATCACACTGACTGTTTTTGTGGCTTGTAGGAAAAAAAGTAACCAGCAGGCTTTTGGCTAAGTCACAGTAAGTCAGGAAGTAGCCCGGAGTTACTGTGGACAAAGCAGCGGGATGAGTCATTAACATGAGTGCTCTTGTAGAAATGGCAAATCCTGTTTCAGCATGTGCAGATTAGCGAAGGTGTCAGAAAAAGTAAATTATTTCTCCCCATGAAGTCTCAGTGATTGGTTCAGCTTGTAGCACTTCACTTTGTGAACAGTGTGGGTAAACTTGGGAGAGTCTCCAGTGAAACAAGAACAATAATTGGACATCTGGAAAATTACTAGATATGAAAAATTGGAGAAAAGGGATCTACTTTGTCTAGAAAAGAGTGAGACTGTATCTAAGCCTGTAAAACAGGTTGTTAATAAAAATCATAGCTCAATAGGCAGGAAAGAAGTTTTGCTTAGTTATAGGATGTGTGGTAAAGCATTGAAAGAGGAAATTATTAGACGTGCAAAAAAAAAAAAACCCAACCCAAACACCCAGCTAAATGTGTTTCAAGCTGGTCTGTGTATTCTTGATCCTGCGGTAGATTAGAGTGGGAGGGGAAGCTGTGTAGCAGATAGGCTGGAGAACATCTTTTCCAGGCTAGTAATTCTGTATTTTGCAGATTTCCTTTTGCAGCATTATGCTGCTGTGGACCTCGCAGAGAGGAGATTAAAATAGTGACATTGAGAAAAAGCAAGGCAAACACAGAAGACGAAGGAGCAAGACATAGTGAGAGAAATAGCCTGGGGATGATTATGGGGATGCTCTGGAAGCTCTAGCATGCTTGCCTGATGGAAAATTAAGCCAACCAGAAGAGGTGATAGACCCAGATCCCCTAAGCTGCCTGGAGCAGGAGTCCAGCCCTTTGTAGAGCTAGAAGTCTGGAAGCAGCAGTGCTTTCAGAGTACCCAGCCACTGTATGCCAAGTCCCAAGGTGGGTACTACCTGGGAGCAAGCGATGGTGCAACCTGCATGTCCTTCCCAGCAGCTATTCTAAAGGCAGCTTTTAGAGATGGTACAACACAAGTCATCGGGTAGAGTCACGATAAAGTCAGTGCCGTTTGTCGTAACAGGGTTTCCACCCTCTTCTGTGTTACAGACACTGGCAAAACTGGCCTGTGGCTTAAACAAGCCCAACCGCCAGACGCTGGTATCTTCGCGGTTTGTCCCACAGCTCTTCAGCCAACTGCCTGTCAGCCATATGTAAGTACTGGGGAGCTGCCTGCTTTTGTGCAGCTTGGGGGTCAGGTTGAGCCGCTCTGTGGCAAGAACGTGGATTTGAAATGCTGGTGCTGTGCTTCCACAATCTAGACTTTTATCGGGAAGAGAGCCCTGTTTGTCTTCATTGTTGTGGTACTTGCTCCTGTTGGTTTGTTGTCATTGCTTGTGTGAGCAGAACTACAGTGACTTGGAGGTAGGAAACTGTTCCTGGCCTCCTCAACAGAGAGCAATTTGATGCTAACTGATAGCAGCCAGCAAAGGCTTTCAGCTCCACAGTAACTGCTCATCAATGCTTGTAGGAAACAGAGAGGAAATCCTACCAGTAGCCAGTAATCCTTCACAGCTGTGAGCCACAGTTCAGGAGGAGCTGCAGCCCTGCCAGTGAAGGGACCGTACTCAAAGAGCCCACTAGCATCCTGTGGGCAGCTTCTTCCTGGGTAGAGCTGTGTTCAGGATGAGTGCTGGGGTGCACAGATGTAAGCCAGGAGCAACTGTGGGCAAGGAGGCCACAGCTGTGCCCCAGTGTGAGTGACAGAGCTGTGCTCCCAGAGAGCAGATGTGGTTTGGTTTTGAGCATCCGTACTGTGCTTTTCCTGGTGTAGGGAAGAGTTACCAGCACCGCTGCTCTAGAGAAATGGATCCCTGGTCCAGCTCTCCAGACCTGCGCTGCTGCTCTCTGCTTTCAGTGTCTCACTAGGGACAGAGAGGGGGGTGCGTGGGGAAGGGTCCTGTCTGTGTAGGAGGAAGCAGGGAGTGTGTGAGGCATTCTTCACAGCATGGTTTGGGATTACGTTTTGAAGATGGAGCTGAGGGAGAAGCACTGAAACTGGGCGAGACGAGGAGCAGTTCCCAATTCAACTCCTATGTGTCCAGAGCAGAAGAGGCTGTTATGTACCAAGGGTTCTCTTTTGTCCTGCTAGTTCCTGACCGCTTCTAGCTGTCCTGATCTGGGGACTGCTGCTGCAAGAAGATGTGTCATAGTCTCCAGTGATGTGTCATTTGTATGTTCTCTTTTTCTTTTTTTTTTTCTCTGCCGTAGCCGTAACCTGGGAGGCAAGCTTGGCACTGCCATCACAGACATCCTGGGAATAGAGTACATCGGGCAGCTGACACAGTTCAGCGAGACAGAGCTCCAGACTCACTTTGGAGACAAAACTGGGTAATGATAAACCACTCGCCACAACTTGGCTCTTGGCAGGAACTGAGACTTCCTTTCACAGGAAGGTTCTGCTGTGACTAGGAAGGTTGGAAGGTAAAACTTCAGTGGCATCTTTGAGAAGCGTTGGTCTGGCAGGCCCACAAACAGGTTTCCAGTCTTGCCTGCTCCCAGGCATCCTCCCCAGGATAATGTTTTGCCTGTCAGCCAGCTCCTCTGCCTTCCTCTACAGTATTTAAGGATGGGGCCAACCTGTGGAAGGGCTCCCTGCAGGCTGGGAAGCAGGCAGGCTTGACAGTCTTATTACAGACGAAATTACAAGGCTGGACTGGAGCCTGAAACACTACTTCTGGGCCTAGAGCAGCAATTGGGGTGCCCTGCAGACTGGTGAACTGTTGCCACTTCAGAAGAAGAGATGGAGGAGTTGCACTGACAGGCAGTTGTAGCCTGAAGGAAGCCTGCCTGTGCAGCTGTGGCTGTAGCTGCAGAGCTGGGGATGAGAGGCAGAGTCACAGCTTGCACAGAGCTGAAAGCATGGCTCAGCAGAAGCCGTGTGATGCCTGCCTGTCTGTGGCTGCCTTCACCTCATGCTTCCTCTGTGGCTTTCAGGTCCTGGCTTTATGACTTGTGCAGGGGAATTGAAGATGAACCTGTCAAAGACCGGTATCTGCCCCAGTCCATTGGCTGCAGCAAGAACTTCCCTGGGAAAACAGCCCTGGCCACGCAGAAGGAGGTAGGAGAAGGCTACATCTAGCACAAGGCTTGGTCTTTGCACTGGAGAAGATGAGAACACTAAAAACTGAGACTAGCATGCAAAGCTGTTGCTTTTCTGTGTCACAGTGCCCTGAAACTCGGCCTAGGGGCTTAGTGGGTGGAGATGGTTTGGGCCCCAGGAATGACAGAAATCCCTATTTGACAGAAATGTGTTGATGAACTCCTGCACAAAGAGGTCTAACCTTGTAACTTCCACAAGCAAAACTGTGGGCCTGTGCTATTCCAATGGTATTCACGGTGCCAAGCGTCAAGGGCTTGGTTGCTAGAACAGAAGGTCAGTAGCCCAAAGAAAAAGGGAGGATGCACCTTACCTGTTGGCTGGGGAGAGGTTCCCACAGAGCTGTAGGGAGATGCAAAGAGCTCCAGGGCGGGGGACCCAGATTACTTGGCAAAGTCTAGTAGTAATGCTGCAGGACTTGTGTGGTATCTACAGTACATTGAATCCTCACGTGGGCTGATTTCTCCGGTACTCCAGATACGGGGCCTCGTGATCCCCCTCCAGTATTCCCCAGTGCGTGGAGCGTTGCTCTGGCCTGGTGGCAGTGCTGTGAGCAGAGGCCCAACCTGTCCGTTACCACTGTTTCGTCCAGGTGCAACACTGGCTCCTGCAGCTGGCCTTGGAGCTGGAATCCAGACTGATCAAGGACAGAAGCCAGGTAAGGAGGGGAGGCGTGGGGACAGCGTTCTCCCTGCTGGCCTTCAGGAAGCCATGCAGCACATTTGCACCATGAACTGTTTGCAGGAGGCTGAGGGTGGTCTGTGGTAGGGGAGGAAACTGCTCGCCCTCAGATGTGCGCTTGTGTGCTGCAGTGCCCCAGGCAAAGAGGTGTGCAGGAGCCCGGCCACGATCTTTCAGCGATCTGAAAGCCACCCCACCTTCATCCTGCTGCGCCACTGCTCCCTTGCAAGCCCTTTGCTGATGCAGCTCTGCCTGCGCTGTGGGCTGTGAGAGGAAGCAGTATGTTCAAATCCGGGTGGTAGACTGTGGCCAGGGTGAGATTAATCTGCCAGCTTCATCGCTGTAGGGGGACCAAGAAAAGGTGCGCTGCTGCCTTTGAAGGAAAGCAAGGACTAACTGCTTCCCATCCTGTGTGGCGCAGCTGTACAAGCACTTGCTGTCCTGTATCTCCTCCTTTGGAGATCAGGCCAGGCAGGAGAAGCTGCTGTCTGTCACACAGCATCACCGGGAAGTATCGGAAGGTAGCCGATAGTACAGGGTTCTGGGCAGTGAGATGGTCTCCTCGGCCTTTCCTGTTCTTTCCTGTAGGTGTCGCTTAAAACACCGCTACCTCTTCTCTCTGCAGAACCACCGAGTGGCCAAGCAGCTGATGGTGGTCATCCGCATGCAGGGAGACACACGGGTGTCGCGCTTTTGCGCTCTGTCCCGCTACGATGCCCAGAAGATGTGCAACGATGCCTTTGCCCTCATCCAAAGCTGCAACGTGGCTGGGGCTCACCAGGCGGCCTGGTGAGCGTGGGAGGAAGTGGTTCACGTCCCCGTCAGGGGTTGTTCTGCTGCGGGAGGTGCAGGATGAGCCAGGGACCTGACAGAAAGGAAGAAGAGTGTTATGCTAACTGGCAGGAAAAGTGATCCCTAGCACACGCACAGTGGAGCGCAATGAACTCCACTTGTTAGTGGTAGGACAGCTGTGAGAGCCTGGCCTCTTCCTAGCCCCACATCTGGCAAGATGCTTCCGAGTTCTGTACTTGGAGCTGATGATTGCTACTGGCAGGGGGGTGTCCAGCTGGAGCGAGGCAATTCTTGCCCTGCTGGGCTGGAGAAACTAGCTAGGCCTTGCTCTCCTCCCCTAAGGACAAAGGTGCTTTTTGGGAGGAGGCCATTGGGGCAGGAAGGAAAACTAAGGTGCACAGCTCCTGTATTCAACGTTTGTTCCTTCCTTTGTCCTGCTCTGCAGTGAAAGCTAAGGCATAGTTAAGGCCAGGAGGTCCTATCCTGTCTGTTAGGCTCCGACAAGGCTGCTGCTCCCTTAAGGCCCTCTCGCCTTGCCTGGGAATCTCACAGCAGCTCCAGCCTGTGGCTGGCGGGTAGCTGCCCCTGCTCCAGTGCCCCTTCCTCTGGGAAATGCTGTTCTGGGAAGAGGCTTTCTGCTCTGCCCAACGCAGCCTGCTATGTCTGTGAGACTCTGTTCTGAAGGTAGCAATACTAACATTTTCAGAGGAAACATCGCTCCCACCCCTTGCCAGATACGTGGACTGCAGTTCCCCTGTCCGCTGCCTGTCAACATTTTATGTTGCTTAAAGTCTTACCTCAAAAGACTCCTTGCTTCCCAGGCTGGTGTCCGAGCTGATGTTGGTCTTTCCTTGGCAGGTCTCCACCACTCATATCGGTGCTTCTCTCGGCAAGCAGGTTCTCAGAGCCTGCCACGCTCCTCTCTGCAGGCATCGCCACCTTCCTGAAGAGTGATACCCAGCCTGATGGTACGGCCGCCACCAGCCAAAACACCGCATCTAGGAGGCCCAGGGTCAAGTTCTTCAGGAGCCCAAGCAAAGAGTTTAGGCAGAAGCCAGCTAATGCTATTGAGTCATTCTTCCAAAAGGCAGCAGAAAGGCAGCAGTCACAGATGGTGGCAGCAAACAGCCTGCCTGCTGCTGCCGCTGCAGAGTCACCTGTGCCCAGCTCCCCAGAGCACCAAGAGAGAGATGGCGTTGGACTTGCATCTGTGCAGTGTGACCTGGAGTCCCCTGTGAAGCAGAGTCCTGGAGATGGGAGCCCTACTTCTCCTTACAAGAGGCTTCCCTCTGAGAAGTTGCTGTCTGATGCTACACAAACACCCTCAAGTCCACCCAGCTCCAGGACCCTTCTGAAATTAGAGCCAGCTATGGAGGGAAATGAGCAGAATTTGCCACCCTCTCCTGAGCTTGCCCTGCTCCCTCCTGCCTCGCCGGGGGACCAGCAGCGCTGTGAGAAGTGCGACCAGCTTGTGCTGGTGTGGGAGTTCCCAGAGCACATGGACTACCACTTTGCTCTGGAGCTGCAAAGCTCCTTCCTGGAGCCCAGTGCTCCCACAGCTCCAGCAGCAGCTCCTAGCCTAAAGGCTGCAGCTTCCAGGTCTCCTGCCAAGGCAAAAAACAAGGCCAAGACTCCAGCAGGATCTAGTACAAAACGACCCAGGGAAGGTGTGACAAGAACTTTAGATTTTTTCTTTAAGCGCTTACCTCCCTAACTCCCAGCCGTGCTGTGAGTTTTTAGATAATCAGTGTTCTTAAAGAATCAGTGTTTTTAAATACAGTTAAAAGTTTTTATACTGCCTCTCAGGCTTTAATGCAGAAAAGTCCAATAAATTATCTCTAAGCCAAGTCTAAGAGGAACTGGAACTTGTGAATTGTGTATGATGCTGGACGTACCCAGTTTAACTGGTGGCAGCTAGCTTGCCTCTGCCTGCTTGGTGCTACAAGAACCTGCATCGTACTCTCACCTCCTGCCGCGGGTATTTCCGTAGCATTACTGCTCAGTAATTCTGCTCC
The DNA here is from genome assembly GCA_013400535.1 of Scopus umbretta. Classification (NCBI taxonomy): domain Eukaryota; kingdom Metazoa; phylum Chordata; class Aves; order Pelecaniformes; family Scopidae; genus Scopus; species Scopus umbretta. The sequence continues at coordinate 143,504 of VZTL01000694.1, forward strand.
TACAGCTTTCTGTTCCTACTGTAAATGTAGGCAATGTAAGCACAGTGGCTTATCCCAGGGAATCGCCAGCCAAGCCAAAGCTTGAACCTCTATCTAGTCACCTCATGGTGGTTCTCCTCTGGCTGTGGTTGCAGGCCTTGCCCTTACTGTATAACTTATGTATGGTAGGTTAGCCCTGTGGTTCCTTCTCCCCTCTCCACCCGGAAGACACTGATTTTTATGCCTCCCATCAGGATTGTTGTTATAGATGGTTTGGCAATTCCCTCTGTGTAGCAGTCCATTGTGTGATGCTTATCACCAGCTCTGGAGTGCACAAGGACTGCTCCTGTCAAGTAAGGTTTGAGGAAGCTGGAGCTGCACAGGCATACTTTTTGTTGGGCTTTTTGAAACCTCAGTACCAGTTCCTGGTAATTGCTATTGACATGTAAACAGGTTACTGCTAGAGTCCTTGTGGAAGGGATGGGTAACAGGCCAGAGTCGCACAGTGCTCTGTGAAAGCTTTCCTCCATTGCAGAAAGAGCATATAACCACTTTTTTTTTTCTTCCTTCCCAGAATCTGGGTGATAGTACATGCCACTTGATGACAGGTATCTGTTTTGATTGTGCTCTGCCAAATGACTTGTTCAGCTCTGGGCCACAGTTCACACCAGAGTGGCTGCCCCAGCACTCGACAAATTACAACAGCCGTCAAAGCAGAGTATCACGGAAGGGGCAAGTGGGCACTGAGAGAGGGTGAGACGGGCTCCAGGGCAAGAGATGTGCTTATCCTCAGGTGCCCGGCGAGGCTCAGCTGTATGCTACGCTGCTAGCTGCCTGGAGCCTGCCAGCCTCTTCCAGAAGTGCTGCTGCCAGTAATTTGAATTCGGCTCTTGGGGCAGGAGGAAGGAATGCGCCACATCAAGGCAGCACTGGGTGGGGTTTGGAAACACACTTTGCAGAGAGTTTCATCAGCTGCAGGCTTGCCCTCCCTGACCAGTGGGAAAGAGCCCTTCAGGCAGCTGATAATGATGCAAAGTGCAGCTGTATTTGCATGTGCTAGTTCCCCTTCATTTCTGAACTGCACTATCCTACTTGCAGCCGTTGAGCTGCTCTCCTTCCAGCAGACAGCCTGTGCTGGGAAGCTGCTACGTTGCTGTCAGTGAGGGCTTACTACTTCACAACACAGTTGTGAGATTTCAGAAAGCACAAGAAGCTCATTCTGGTGCGTGCAGCTCTGCTGGTAATCAGCAGAGGAAGGAATTACAGAGTCACTCCTGTTAATGACAGCCCTCACGTTGCAAAGTGACAAGTTTCCCGAAGTACTCATATAAAGAGAAGTAGCAACCAGTCTGGCAGGGTTGCCTCACGCTCCTGTGACAGCAGCACGTCTCATTTCCCAGGTGTCTGGCTGGACCGGACTCAGCAGATGCCACTACCTGACACAGGAACAAGTTGAGAACAAGCAAATCCCTTCAGTGACACAAGCCACCTCCACAGGGAAGCCTTTCTGTCTCTGCTTGCCTCAAGGGAACCACCTGTTGTCATGGAGAGGAGGCAGTTGCAAACCCCTTGATAAGGTTGTAGCTATTTTTAAAAACAAACCACCGGTTAGATGTGTGCCCTAGAAAACATCCCTTTAATTAGGCTCTGGGGGAATTTGTGGCTGCGAGGAAGCACCCGCCACAGCCCGTTCCGCCCACAACAGCCTGAAGTGCTGTGCTCAGGGTGACGTGGCTGCCTGTCACCCCAGGCTGCACACCCAGGCTTGCTCAGATAAGCCAGAAGAGCATGGTTGTAAACAGCAGCGCACGTGCATTCCTTCCATGCCACAGGATGGTATTTATAGGGCTGAATGCAGGAAGCTCAGGAAGGGGTGAAGGGCAGCCATCTCCAACCGTGACCCAGCTCCAAGGGCAGCAGGGCAAGAGCCCAGCTCCACCCTCACTCATTGTACAACTCGGCCAGCAAGCTCAATAAAACATCTTTATTCTGTACATTTATATATAGATGCTTGGGGAACAGGGACAACCCCCAGCATTAGAAAAATTCAAGACAACAAAACAGCAATTACGAATGGCACCGAGAACAGTCATGCCACAGATGGCAGGGATGAGGTGAGACCAGCCATCAGGTATTTCAGAGAGGGTCACAGCAGCCCATGCCCGATTTGGGGCAGAAAACACCAGGGCTGCTGCAAACACCTGGAGTCCCCCCGACCCCCCCAAGCAGCTTTCTTTGTGACCCACTAGCACCAAAGGGAAGAGCCTGCTGGCAGCTGGGTCTGTCCTTCTTGCAGGCATGGGTGAAAGACCATGTCACCCAGACTACTGCCAGAATGGGAAGAAAGAGGGATCCTGCTTCAGCAGCAACCCTGAGCTAGCAGCTGCTGTCTCACTGCTGGGCTGATGGGGAAGAAGCAGATTTTCAGCTGGGTCAGTGCTCCCCCAAGGGACAGGTCACTCCGGTCACTACTGAGCTGCCCCTAAAAGCCTTCACTGCTATCACCATTTCACCAGCTTCCCCACGCCCCAGCATGCTCTTCGCAGGCTGCAGCCACCACCTCCCCACCTGCTAGACCCCAGCCCACTGGAGAGCGCTGCTTCGCGACATCCACAGATCAGCACGGGCGGCTCAGCCCAGCAGGCGCCAGCAGCGCCAGCAGCCCAGAAGCAGAATTTGCTCTCGGGATGGCAGAAGGGCTGTTTGGGTGTCCAAGTGCTACCACAGGCTCTCGCTCTTCGGTCAGGGCTGGCAGGCCACCATGCCATGCGACAGGGCTGGCTGAAGGCCTGTTGCTCACAGCAGACACATTTGGTCTAACAGTCAACAATGAAACCAAAAGCCTATGTACAGCTACACAGCCCCTGCTGCACCCTCTAGGCTACACAGGGGAGCTGCATGACAGTGAGTGGGAGACAAATGTGCTCCACTCCTTGTGCACAGAGTCTTTGCTGGCAACATCAGCTTTCTTCTGACAACAAACCCCAGTGGCAAGGGAAAGAAAATAATCCTTCCTCCAGGAGAAACAGAAATAAAACCACGCCACTGTCAAATCACATCTCAACAATAGAAGTCACCTGGTTTTGTGTTAGTAACGCAGCCTGTCCTCCTCACACATTAAGGCAGGCGTACGAGGAGCAGTCTGGACTGGGACCTGGAACAGCCACACCAGGGAGCCCACTGCAAGCCACTGCTGCCAACGTGCAGATGACGCTGTCAGCCGAACATCCGTGGAAACAACCTGCACATGCCAGCACAGGCTCAGGCCCCGCTCTGCTCCACAGAACGGCCTCCTGCCCAGCTGCTGCAAGGAACAGATGCAAGTGCAATCTCTGCCTTCACGACGTTACATCAGGAGGCTGTGCCACTCAGAACAGCCACAGCTTCCTGGGAGTCAGCGGGATGCTGAAGGAGTGTGTACATGTGAGTGGGGAACAGGACATTTGTCCAACAGTAAGACACTCGGATTGGAGTAATGCAAAACCAACACACAAATAGACACACAGCAGATTAAAGCCAACCAAGATTAAAATGGTTAAAAACTGTCCTGAATGCATTCTGAGAGGCTCAACCAAGCCCCTGCTATGGGTAGCAGGGCTTCTTCCATCCCCTGCCCAGAAGGATGTGCTGCAGGATGACTCAGGAGAGGATTGTTACCAACCCAGTGCTCAGAGGGCAGAAACGGGACCAGATCTTGTCTTAGAGATGGAAAAACATCCCTTCACTGTTAGTCTTCAAGGGTTCTGCTCCTCCCAACCAGTAATTTTCAAACAGTAAACAAAGCCAGAACTTGCCTGCCCAGGTCTGCAGGTGCCGCTGATCTATTCTGAAGGAGGGCAGGGTAACAAAAGCTGCAGGCGATGTGGAGAACATGCTCAACTTGCCCCATGTACGGCACTGAACATGAGACAGTCTCCCAGGCTCCATCGCACGGTGCGGAGGAGGGACACCCACGCTAGAACGGGACAGCAGCAGCTCCAGGCATCACTCAGAGAGCCACGGGAGCTTCCATCCTTCTCCCCAGGTGTTGGTGAGTGGAGATCTCTCTGACCTAGTGGTAGTCAGAAGCTCAGCTGTCCAGGCCCCAGGGACTCCTCCAGGCTGTTTTCTTTGGTGGTGATGGCTTGGAGGTCAGTGACATGCCCAATGCCTTTGGTGACTCCTTCACGGAAAAGCAGCTTGGCTCCAATCTTCAAGTATTCAGGATGCTTGATGAACCTGAAACGGACGACTGCCTTCTCTCCTGTCCGCAGCTTGTCCTGAAAAGAAAAAGGGGAGAGCTTAGACCCATCTCTCATACCAATGCATGCAGGAAAGGTGCATGTGGCTGCTAAGAAGATGAGGCAAATGAGCAGGTTGCTTCCTCAGACTGCATGGCTTGAGCCCTTCCCATTACTGTATGCATAAGGGGAGACAGGAAGACACAGCTCCGGAAAATGGAGAGGTCACCTCCCTGCCCAGTCTTGCTGTAGTCCATCCTGATGCTTGTTTTGTGAGTAGGGAATTCTTTGACATGTTGGGAGGAAATGCAACCAAATGGGCAGAATAAGGGGATGGAGTGAGGGACACAGCTACTCAAGATACTCTAGCTTTACTAGAGGGCATGGTGAAATCCCAACAAACCCCACAGGGAAGTCCATTTTCCTCCCCTTTCCTCCCACGCCTACCTTTCCATGGATCTTCTCTACGATAGCAGTCTGTCGCACATTCCCCACGTGCACCGTCACCTGAAACCCCTTCCGGAAAGTCGTGGCATGGAACAACAACACGATCTCGGCTTCAAATACTGAGCAGATGGTGGGGTTCATTTCTGGGCTCACCATGACCATGCCCTGCACAACAACCCAAAGCTCAGACCAGTTAGGGCCAGTCCCCTTGCTTCTGGACAGCCCCCAAAAACACAAACACATCTCCACTCTGCGACTTGGGCTTGCATCCCATTCTCAGCCTTGTACGTACCCTACCTCATAGCCTGGATATTTCCTCTTCTTCCAGCAAGTTTCCTGCAAACATCACTACTTCCTTCCCACCCTACCAATGGGGGATCTCCAGGGAAGCCTCCAGTCCTGTTCACTGGATCAGCGAGCAACCCGGCAACAGCAGGACTCACCTTGCGCAGCAGGGAGCGGTCAAAGGGTCCGAGGGCCAGCGTGGCTGCCTGCCCAGCCCGCAGCACGCGGCAGGCAGAGCGGTTGCGTTGGATACTGCACACTTTCAGCCGGAGGAACTTCCCGTCATCAGTGGGACCAACCACCAGGTTCTCTCCTTCTCGACAGATCCCACTGCCCAGAGCAGAGGAGCAGGACAGAATTCATCAGGAGACAAGGAAGAAATTTCACCCTCCAGGATCAACCTGCACAAACTCCCCAGGGCTAAGGAGGAGAGTGTCCTTGGACTCTTACCCAGGACCAACTAACAGTGATGCAAAGCTGGTGGGAACAGGGATTTCCTACAGTAGGAGCTAAAGCCACACTATCACTCCTAAGAATACCAGGTACAGACAGGGGCCTTTCTGTCCCCAGTGTTCTGCCACACTGCGTTGTTTCTGCTGGAGAGACTGCAGCTGATGCCTGTTCTGTGTGGATGCGCTGGTAGCCAGACTGCTCTGATTATTCCCAAACACTGAGGGACAGCAGCCTTCTCATGGGGTAGCATGCAGTTAACCTCTGCTGGGATCGGAGGACTTGCCCTCTATGTTTCCTCCCCCAGCATGAGGAAGGAGGAAAGCAACGCCTCGGGCAGGATCGTGGCTAACGTCTGCTGAACTCAGGTCCCAGTGTGCCTTCCTTCAGCACACTACAGGTCACATTCCTAATCCAGCAGCTTTAGAGCAGGCTCTCTGCTTGCCACCACATGACTAATGGTCCGCTCATGGCACCTCCCAACACCCTGGAGGGCTTTACCCTTACTTGACCCAGTCATCTGGCAGCAGGCAGGACTGAGCCTTGTGCTGCTTCCACATCTGCAGCAGGTGACTCTAACCTTGTAGGAACTCCAGCAACCGTTCATACTCACACTTGTCTGCCTGGCCTCACTTACCTCGACAGAGTTCCTCCCACAACAGTCCCCACCTCTGGCACAGTATAAATTTCATCAACCTACAGCAAGGCAACAAGAATAAGCTGCTCAGACAGCTGTAAAATAGCACTCCAGAATGAGGACAAGGTGCCTGCCCCTTGCGTGGAGGGAGGTGAGCTCTCTGCTGGTCATCAGACACCATCTCAGAGCTTTCACCAGCTCCCACTACCTTCCCATTAGATGAACCTCTGCCTTTTAAGTGGCAACCAGAGAAACAATCTTATCCCCGAGACGGGCATCTCTTGGTTAGGACGGAGCCCAGTCTAATAGGCTTGTTTCAAGCACTGAGTCCTTTCTTTACTTTAATGTCTCCCAATAGTCCAAGAGTTCACTACATCTCTCCCCATGGTGTCCAGGTCCCCCCCATGTTTGTCACATGTCACAGCAATGAGTGCAGTACCAGAACTGGAAATAAACTACCTTTACACACCTGAAACTCTGTGAGTTGCTGCATTAGTTCTTCCTGCTCTTTACTGTTGGTCAGTGGAGGGAGGATGTTGAGGAAGACTTTTAGGAGATCCAGGTTCTCCCCAGAAACACTGGACAGTGTGAAGATTGGGGTGATGCTGTCAGACACAAATAGACAGGAATAAGCAGAAGGCTTATTCTGCACAGCTGCAGAAGGTGGCTGGGATTCTGAATCTACCGAGTCCAGCAAGAGGAAAGATACCGCAGCGATAAACGGCTGAAGCAGGAGGGCATGTGGGCTGAGTACAACTCTGCAGTAACCCCTGCCTCAATGGTTGGTCAAGGCACCAATCCCCCGCCAACCCACACTTCTGTCACGGAGAAGTAACTCCTGTGCAGCCTCAGGCACCTTCTGCTCCCAGAGCCCAGAAAAAGGCCCGAGAGGGGAAAATGCCTTCTTGGAGAATGCAAAGGCAGGAAACTTGATGAGGAGACAAGATGTTCAAGATGTGGTTGCCCTTCCCCAGCTCTGCACAGCAGGCCAGTCTGAATTGCCTGCTCTCAGTAGAAGAAAGGAATGGTCCCTTACTTGGGAGACTGTGCAAACTGCTGTGCTGCTGTAACGGCATCATCATCTGAGTTCACAAGCAGGGGGAGCTTGTTGCAGCCTGGCTGCTTCAGGATTCGCTCCAGCTGCTTCACTGTCCGTTCCACAGTGGCTTTTGAACACAAGTCAACTTTGCTGATGACAATGAAGAAGGGGACCTTGAGGGCCATGGCCAAGCCCAAGTGCTCTCTCGTTGTGCCTGCTGCAGGAGACAAGTGAGAGTGTAGGTGCAGTAGCAGTCATCACTGTTGCTTGCTTATGTGACAGCTATGTCTCCTGGCTCTCCCACAGGCCCAGTCCAGAGATTTCACCCTAACTGCTTATTTCATCAGACAAAGAAAAAGCAAAATTATTCTTTTAAGCAAAACCAAACATTAGTCCAGAAAAATAAAAACCAACAAGAATTTTTGTGACTGATCTGTTTGCTTCAGAAAGATGCAGTAGTTTTCATTCTTGGGCTAGAGTTTGCCAGAAAACAGCCACAAAAATGTGAAGGAAAGATGTGGGAGAACTCCAGTTACCTTTTTACCTTCAGGATTCAGCACCCCTAAGAATATGTCACAGTTGTTTTTTTCTCTGACAAACACAGCCTGAAATTCCAAACAAAGCCTCGCTATCCAGGGTACAGTTTAATGTGGTCTACAGCTAGTAAGAGGATCCCAGCTCTGCTCCCCTCCCAGGCATTCATAGGCACTGGCTTACAAGAAATCAGTAGAGGCTTCCAGACTAATTTTTTTTTTTTTGACAACCGTTCACAGCTAATAAGGACCCACTCCTCCCATTCTCCATTTTCTTCACATGTTGCTGGCAATCCATGCAGGCAGGGCAACACTCACCAATGCCAGTGTTGGCGCTAACCACCAGCATAGCAAAGTCCGGGCAGTAGCTGGTGAGGCCAAAGATAGTTGTTTTCAGGTACTTGTGGTGGCCAGCCAGGTCAATGAAAGTGATCATTTTGGAAGAACTCTCACAGATCTCTTCTGCTGTTCGGGAGTCACTGTAATTTACCACCTGAGAAACATAAGGACTCTGTGAGAGAAGGAGCCCCAGCGGGCAAGTAAAGAAAACCCAGCTCTTATCTCTCCACTTTGACCTCAGTATTAGTCAGGAGAGATCATTCACCATGGGTGCAAGAAACGGCATCTGTTGCAAATGGACAAGTAGCACTCAGGTTCAGCTAAAGGGACACAGAGCTGTGCTACCTCTTTTCCCTCATGTCCACTCACAGTTGTAACAGGAAGGTAGTCCTATTCTCCTCCAGCCTTCTGAGTTCAGCAGCCCACTCCCTCACCTCTCCTTTGCTGTTGAAGCCGAGGATCTCAAAACTGATGCTCGATGTTCTTCCTGACTGGATTTCATGGAGATGCCGGAAGAGGTTGAGGCGTGCTCTGCCCCGCCCGTTGTCCAGCTCTCCTTGTGTTAGGACACCCAACAGGGTTGACTTCCCTGAGTCCACATTCCCCAGCACAGCTACTCGCAGGTCTAAGAACTACAGGAGGAAGAACAGAGAAATCATGAAACTTAACCGCTGGTGTGCTGGGTGTGCATGAACACGACATGGCAATGGAGATGTGCCTCGGAGAGCTTCCCTCCACGATGGACACTGTGCAGTGTAATCTGGCTCCCACCAAACCACTGCCCAGTTGTTGTCATACCCTCTCTGGAGTTGTGATGTTACAGATCAGGCTTTGGTATCACAAAAAAAGGCCATTCACTGCAGCAGCACCTCTAAATCCCTCCTTGTTTGCATATTGTCCTGCATCTGAACTGTTGCCATAGAAATGAAGGTGAAATAATTTCTCACCTCTGATCCAGGCAATCTCTCCTACTGGTATCTGCCTCAACTACAATCTTGGAGACGAAAAGCGCTATCATCAAGCCTCCCTCTGGCAGTTCCTTAAAGCATCTGCTATGGGCAAATCTACGACAAAGTGTCTCTAGGATTTTGGCTCCCATCCCAAAAGGAAGCTGTTTGTATGAAGCTGCTAAGCCCCCAGCAGGAGAGGATAGCCAAGTCACAGGTCCCTACCTGCTGGTTGTCGGGCACCTTTCGGACAAGCACCTCTGTTATCTTCCTCGGAACGTCGCTGTCGTAGTCAACCTCCCTCTCCCGCAGCACTGTAATGTCAGCCCCAACCCTGCCACAAACAGGAAAGGAAGAAGTGAGACACACACTTGTACTCGGCAGCTCTTGCACCTCTAGAATCACAGCTGGCAAAGTAAATGGGATGAAAGCTGGGGATAGCAGGGAAGGAGCCTCAAGCTTCCAGCCAAAAGCCCTATAACTGCCTTCATCTTTCCAGAGCCTCATGATGAGGGAATCTCAGTCGTACAGCAGCTTTGCAGAATGGAGCCACCGGCTCCTCAGGGGACTCCTGGGGCCGAGCCTCTCTACTGGAGGCTGTTTACGCCTGCGGGTCCTGCAGATGAAAGGGAACACGTACTTCTCTGCCATACGGCGCAGTGTCTTGAGCGAGGCACGCATCTCCTCCTCTGACAGGCCCACCAGCAGCCCGTTGTCCTCCACGCCGATCTGATAGACGGCCTCACCTCGGCCTTCCTGTAGTCGCCACTTCATCTGCGTCACCAGGTGCTCAAAGCGATATTGCGAGGGATTCACTAGCTTTAGCTGTTTAATGGAGGGGGTAGTTATAGTCACAGCCTGGATGTAGAGGGAATCCCATTGCCCAAGCCAGCAACTCCCTAATCCAACACCATGAAGCAATGCGCCCAGCACTGACCCACCTCTAGAAAACACAGCCCATGTTAGTGCCTGCACAGAAGCCATAAGACAGGTGAGAAAGTGTTTCACAAAGGTGCATACATATGGTAGAAGAACTTTCCTGCATCTTGCCAAAGGGGTCTGTGCCCTGCCTGCTGTGGGGGCAAAGACAGCACTGTGGGACCCATCTGTGACACAGGAGCCAAGTAAATGCAAATGGCAGAAGAGCCATAAGAAAGTAACAAATGATTATCAGGGACACCTGCAGCGCTCTCTCATAAGGAAGAAGATTTCTGGAAAAACACAGTGGGTCTCATCTCCTAAAACAGTTTCCTAAAAATGAGTACCGAGATTAAACTCTTCCAGCTCAGCATACGGAGTATTGCTAGGCACAGAGACACAGAAGATGACTGATAGTTCCTTAGTACAGTGTCCACTTTTCTGTCCCTTCCTTGGATGTGTTCCCCATATGCTGTCTTTGGTGAAGTTACTCACTGCAAAATAACCCTCTGGGAGGAAGACCTCCTCTTGCAACCTCAAAAGGCTCACCTTGTACTCGATGTTCCCATCTTCTGCCTGGTCAGAGAATGAAACAAGACAGAAAAGTTAGATGCTGTGCCAGCAGGGACTTCTATAGGCATCAGCTGCCCAGATACTCCGCAACTCATGCTGACCGTTTCAGAGAGAGGGAAAGTGGCAGAAATATACTGTGTTAAATCGCAGCCTCTTCTGCCATTCATTCCTACACTCAACTGGAACTTACTTTAGGTTTGTTTCTGCTGTTTGCATCCCACATCATGAAAACCAGAGGACAAAACTAGAGAGGGACACAGGGGGTAATACTGTTTTGGGAGGATTTTTTTACTGTCAGTAAAGAATAGAGCCAGTCTAACAGTCACAGAGAGAGAGTTCCAGTTTCAAAAAGGCACAGGCCACCAGATGATTAAAAGTCTCCCCCCTCACCTATCCATGACCCACAACGCCACCCAACAGCATTCCACTCCCACCCTATCCAGCAGCTTCCATCCACCCAATGTGCACAAAAACAGGGGACTGGGGACAAAAGTCAACGCGTCCTCTCCTGCACACAGATACCCTGCCTCACTCAATTAGTTTTTCATTGACTCCTTTCCATATCCTTGCCTATCTTCTCTCTGGAAGAGAGAAGGACTACAGACATCAGGAAGTAAGCTACAGACTTCTTTGCAGTAGAGCAAGCTGATCATTGGCCTGGCAGTTCTGGAGAACCAGACCCGTTCGGGACTGTCTGTACACAGGCTCCAGCTTTCCAAAGAGAACGTATAGCCAACATTGAAGTAATTTTCCCCTTGATTCAGTCTAAAGACCACTAAGAGAGGGCTGGAGCATGCAGGAAGTCAAGTACTTGACTGCTGCCAGCCCGAAGCACTTCCTTTTCCTCTGGACACGGATTTGCATGTCAGGAGAGGCAATAGCCCTCTCCTTGCCTTCTAGCTCAGCTCCTAACCACAGCGGTGCTTATGGTGGCAAAAGGCCAACAGAGGGAAGTTCTGAATTGTCAGTTCAGCTCTCAGGCAGCAGAGCTATGCAGTGAGAAAAGGGTACTTGCGGAAGGTTTTCCTCTCTTACCACATCTACCAGCTTTCCAGCTCTGTGAAAAACAGATTCATGTACTGTGCTGTCATCTAGATAAGGGGGTAGGTCTCTTTCAAGGCAGCTGAGACTAGAAAAGCAACAGGCCCAGACTTGCTGGGCCACATACTGCACAGGGCAGCCAGGGACAGGACGCTGTGCTGAAACCACAGGGGGCTGTCCAGCCTCCAGCTGACAGAAACTGCGGCCGCAGGGGACAATCCTGCCCATGGAGAAGATCTAACAGTAGCGAAGCGCTGTTTTCCCTTCTTGCCAAGAGTCACAGCCCTGCCTTATGGAGGAATTGCTCCCTCCCAGCGCAGGCTCTTACCTATCTTACAGAAAGCTCACCGAGAGGGGCCAAGCAACGGACTCCGGGGCAATGTAATACCCCCCACAGCGGCAGCCCTATTAGCGCAGTGCCAACTGCCTGAACTAACCAACACACCCACTTACTACCGATGCCATGTTTTCCTGCTGCAAGAGGCAAGTGCCTCACGCTCCTGTCAGTACCGTCTGCATCTCCATGTAAGAAAACAGTTGCCAAATTAGCTGGGAAGGGAGTCACTAGAACCTGCTGAGCAATGTCTATGAGTTTGGCAGCTGGAAGGAGACTTACGCCCACCAGATCGGCTCTCGGGGAGAGATGCGAACAGGATGCTCGGGACTACGAGTTGAGCAAAGTTTTATTTCCAAAGCTATTTAGTTCCCAGATGGCAAAGCACCCACAGGCAGACGCCAGGCAGCGAGTTACTACTAACGGGCAGGGTTCGGTGGACCACGCAGGGAGCTCGCTGGCGCTGGGGGCACAAGCACTGCACGCTGCCACGTCAAACCCCGGAGGGGAGACCGGGGCAGGAGGGCACGCCGCTCTCGGGGCCGGGGCTGCGGGACCGCCCGCAGGGCTGCCAGCCCAAGCCCGGCACGACCCCGCACCGACACCGCCGGGACCCTCTCCCGAAACTGCCCCCCGCCTGA